>CAXIWW010000817.1:13025000-13227000 GCA_964036315.1 Acanthosepion esculentum | reverse complement strand
AGCAAAAGTGCCAACAGCTGATAGCAAATGTGCCAACAGCTGATAGCAAAAGTGCCAACAGCTGATAGCAAAACTGCCAACAGCTGTTACCAAAAGTGCCAAAAGATGATAGCAAAAGTGCCAACAGCTGATAGCCAAAGTGCCAACAGCTGATAGCAAAAGTGCCAACAGCTGATACCGAATGTGCCAACAGATGATAGCAAAAGTTCCAACAGCTGATAACAAAAGTGCCAAAAGCTGATAGCAAAAGTGCCAACAGCTGATAGGAAAAGTGCCAACAGCTGATAGCAAAAGTGCCAACAGCTGATAGCAAAAGTGCCAACAGCTGATACCAAAAGTGCCAAAAGCTGATAGCAAAAGTGCCAACAGCTGATAGCCAAAGTGCCAACTGCTGATAGCAAAAGTGCGAACAGCACCACAGTGCCAACTAGTCCTATGTATGATTATAAACTACATCTGACAGCTAGGCTTCTGATCACAAAGGGTCCAAGCTATGAGCAAATAGTGACCCCCCACTAAAAAAAAACACTATGAAAGTATAAAAATACATGTTTATATAAAAACTTGCGAACAACACTACTTGATAGCAAAAGGGCCAACAGCACCACAGCTGATAGCAAAAGTGCCAAAAGCTGATCACGAATGTGCCAAAAGCTGATTGCAAAAGTGCCAACAGCTGATAGCAAAAATGCCAACAGCTGGTAGCAAAAGTGCCAACAGATGATTCCAAATGTGCAAACAGCTGATAGCAAAAGTGCAAACAGCTGATAGCAAAAGTGCCAACAGCTGATACCAAAAGTGCCAAAAGCTGATAGCAAAAATGCCAACAGCTGATAGCAAAAATGCCAAGAGCTGATAGCAAAAGTGCAACAGCTGATAGCAAAAGTGCCAACAAGACCACAGTGCCAACTATTCCTAGGTATGACTATAAACTACATCTGACAGCAAGGCATCTGATCACAAAGGGTCCCAGCTCGGAGCAAATAGTGACCCCCGATATAGCAAAAGTGCAAACAGCTGATACCAAAAGTGCCAACAGCTCATAGCAAAAGTGCCAACAGCTTATAGCAAAAGTGCCAACAGCTGATACCAAAAGTGCCAAAATCTGATAGCAAATGTGCCAACAGCTGATAGCAAAAGTGCCAACAGCTGACAGCAAATGTGCCAACAGCTGATAGCAAAAGTGCCAACAGCTGATAGCAAAAGTGCCAACAGCACCACAGTGCCAACTAGTCCTAGGTATGACTATAAACTACATCTGACAGCAAGTCTTCTGATCACAAAGTGTCCCAGCTATGAGCAAATAGTGACCTCCCACTAAAAAAAAACACTATGAAAGTATAAAAATAAATGTTTATATAAAAACTTGCAAACAACACCAGTAGATAGCAAATGTGCCAACAGCACCACAGCTCTATAGCAATAGTGCCAACAGCTGATAGCAAAAGTGCCAACAGCACCACATTGCCAAGTAGTCCTAGGTATGACTATAAACTACATCTGACAGCAAGGCTTCTGATCACAAAGGGTCCCAGCTATGAGCAAATAGTGACCCCCCACTAAAAAAAAAACACTATGAATGTATAAAAATACATGTTTATATAAAAACTTGCGAACAACACCAGTTGATAGCAAAAGTGCCAACAGCACGACAGCTGATAGCAAAAGTGCCAACAGTTGATAGCAAAAGTGCCAACAGCTGATAGAAAAAGTGCCAACAGCTGATAGCAAAAGTGCCAATAGCTGATAGCTAAAGTGCCAACAGAACCACAGTGCCAACTATTCCTAGGTATGACTATAAACTACATCTGACAGCAAGGCTTCTGATCACAATGGGTCCCATCTATGAGCAAATAGTGACACCCCACTAAAAAAAAAACACTATTAATGTATAAAAGTACATGTTTATATAAAAACTATCGAACAACACCAGTTGATAGCAAAAGTGCCAACAGCACCAGAGCTGATAGCTAAAGTGCCAACAGCTGATAACAAAAGTGCCAACAGCTGATAGCAAAAGTGCCAACAGCACCACAGTGCCAACTATTCCTAGGTATGACTATAAACTACATCTGACAGCAAGGCTTCTGATCACAAAGGGTCCCAGCTATGAGCAAATAGTGACCGCCCACTAAAAAAAACACTATGAAAGTATAAAAATACATGTTTATATAAAAACATGCGAACAACACCAGTTGATAGCTAAAGTGCCAACAGCACCACAGCTGATAGCAAAAGTGCCAACAGCTGATCGCAAAAGTGCAAACAGCTGATAACATAAGTGCAAAAAGCTGATAGCAAAAGTGCCAACAGCTGATAGAAAAAGTGCCAACAGCTGATAGCAAAAGTGCCAACAGCTGATACCAAAAGTGCCAACAGCTGATACCAAAAGTGCAAAAAGCTGATAGCAAATGTGACAACAGCTGATAGCAAAAGTGCCAACAGCTGATAGCAAAAGTGCCAACAGCACCACAGTGCCAACTAGTCCTAGGTATGACTATAAACTACATCTGACAGCAAGGATTCTGATCACAAAGGGTCCCAGCTATGAGCAAATAGTGACCCCCCACTAAAAAAAAACCCAATGAATGTATAAAAATACATGTTTATATAAAAACTTGCGAACAACACAAGTTGATAGCAAAAGTGCCAACAGCACCACAGCTGATAGCAAAAGTGCCAACAGCTGATAGCAAAAGTGCCAAAAGCTGATACCCAAAGGGCCAACAGCTGATACCAAAAGTGCCAACAGCTGATAGCAAATGTGCCAACAGCTGATACCAAAGTGCCAACAGCTGATAGCAAAAGAGCCAACAGCTGATTGCAAAAGTGCCAACCGCTGATAGCAAAATGCCAACAGCTGATAGCAAAACTGCCAACAGCTGATAGCAAAAGTGCCAACAGCTGATAGCAAAAGTGCCAACAGCTGATAGCAAAAGTGCCAACAGCTGATTGCAAAATACCAACAGCTGATAGCAAAAGTGCCAACAGCTGATAGGAAAAGGGCCAACAGCTGATAACAAATATGCCAAAAGCTGATAGCAAAAGTTCCAACAGCTGAGAGCAAAAGTGCCAACAGAACCACAGTGCAAACTAGTCCTAGGTATGAATATAAACTACATCTGACAGCAAGGTTTCTGATCACAAAGGGTCCGAGCTATGAGCAAATAGTGACCCCCCACTAAAAAAAAAACACTATGAAAGTATAAAAATACATGTTTATATAAAAACGTGCGAACAACACCAGTTGATAGCAAAAGTGCCAACAGCACCACAGCTGATAGCAAAACTGCCAACAGCTGATAGCAAAAGTGCCAACAGCTGATAGCAAAAGTGCCAACAGCTGATTGAAAAAGTGCCAACAGCTGATACCAAAAGTGCCAAAATCTGATAGCAAAAGTGCCAACAGCTGATAGCAAAAGTGCCAACAGATGATACCAAAAGTGCCAACAGCTGGTAGCAAAAGTGCCAACAGCTGATAGCACCACAGTGCCAACTAGTCCTAGGTATGACTATAAACTACATCTGACAGCCAGGCTTCTGATCACAAAGGGTCCCAGCTATGAGCAAATAGTGTCCCCCCACTAAAAAAAAAACACTATATAAAAAAAAGTATAAAAGTGCCAACAGCTGATAACAAAAATGCCAACAGCTGATACCAAAGTGCCAACAGCTGATAGCAAAAGTGCCAAAAGCTGATAGCAAAAGTGCCAACAGCTGATAGAAAAAGGGCCAACAGCTTATAGCAAAAGTGCCAACAGAACCACAGTGCCAACTAGTCCTAGGTATGACTATAAACTACATCTGACAGCAAGGCTTCTGATCACAAAGGGTCCCAGCTATGAGCAAATAGTGACCCCCCCACTAAAAAAAAACCAATGAATGTATAAAAATACATGTTTATATAAAAATTTGCGAACAACACAAGTTGATAGCAAAAGTGCCAACAGCACCACAGCTGATAGCAACAGTGCCAACAGCTGATAGCAAAAGTGCCAAAAGCTGATAGCAAAAGTGCCAACAGCTGATACCGAAAGTGCCAACAGCTGATAGCAAAAGTGCCAACAGCTGACAGCAAAAAGTGCCAAAAGCTGATAGCAAATGTGCCAACAGCTGATACCAAAGTGCCAACAGCTGATAGCAAAAGAGCCAACAGCTGATTGCAAAAGTGCCAACCACTGATAGCAAAATGCCAACAGCTGATAGCAAAAGTGCCAAAAGCTGATAGCAAAAGTGCCAACAGCTGATAGCAAAAGTGCCAACAGCTGATAGGAAAAGGGCCAACAGCTGATACCAAATATGCCAAAAGCTGATAGCAAAAGTGCCAACAGCTGATAGCAAAAGTGCCAACAGCTGATAGCAAAAGTGCCAACAGCACCACAGTGCCAACTAGTCCTAGGTATGACTATAAACTACATCTGACAGCAAGGCTTCTGATCACAAAGGGTCACAGCTATGAGCAAATAGTGACCCCCCACTAAAAAAGAAACACTATGAAATTATAACAATACATGTTTATATAAAAACTTGCGAACAACACCAGTTGATAGCAAAAGTGCCAACAGCGCAACAGCTGATAGCAAAATTGCCAACAGCTGATAGCAAAAGTGCCAACAGCTGATACCAAAAGTGGCAACTGCTGATAGCAAAAGTGCCAACAGCTGATAGCAAAAGTGCCAACAGATGATACCAAAAGTGCCAACAGCTAATAGCAAAAGTGCCAACAGCTGATAAGAAAAGTGACAACAGCTGATAGCAAAAGTGCCAAAAGCTGATAGCAAAAGTGCCAACAGCTGATACCAAAGTGCCAAAAGCTGATACCAAAGTGCCAACAGCTGATAGCAAAAGTGCCAACAGCTTATAGCAAAAGTGCCAACAGATGATACCAAAAGTGCCAACAGCTGATAGCAAAAGTGCCAACAGCTGATAGCAAAAGTGCCAACAGCTGATACCAAAGTGCCAACAGCTGATAGCAAAAGTGCCGAAAGATGATAGCAAAAGTGCCAACAGAACCACAGTGCCAACTAGTCCTAGGTATGACTATAAACTACATCTGACAGCAAGGCTTCTGATCACAAAGTGTCCCAGCTATGAGCAAATAGTGACCTCCCACTAAAAAAAAAACACTATGAAAGTATATAAATACATATTTATATAAAAACTTGCGAACAACACCAGTTGATAGCAAATGTGCCAACAGCACCACAGCTGATAGCAAAAGTGCCAACAGCTGATACCAAAAGTGCCAACAGCTGATAGCAAAAGTGCCAACAGCTGATAGCAAAAGTGCCAAAAGCTGATAACAAAATGCCAACAGCTGATAGCAAAAGTGCCAACAGCTGATAGCAAAAGTGCCAACAGCTGATAGCAAAAGTGCCAACAGCACCACAGTGCAAACTAGTCCTAGGTATGACTATAAACTACATATGACAGCAAGGCTTCTGATCACAAAGGGTCCCAGCTATGAGCAAATAGTGACCCCCCACTAAAAAAAACACTATGAAAGTATAAAAATACATGTTTATATAAAAACTTGCGAACAACACAAGTTGATATCAAAAGTTCCAACAGCTGATAGCAAATGTGCCAACAGCTGATAGCAAATTGCCAACAGCTGATAGCAAAAGTGCCAACAGCTGATACCAAAGTGCCAAAAGCTGATACCAAAGTGCCAACAGCTGATAGCAAAAGTGCCAACAGCTTATAGCAAAAGTGCCAACAGATGATACCAAAAGTGCCAACAGCTGATAGCAAAAGTGCCAACAGCTGATAGCAAAAGTGCCAACAGCTGATAGCAAAAGTGCCAACAGCTGATACCAAAGTGCCAACAGCTGATAGCAAAAGTGCCGAAAGATGATAGCAAAAGTGCCAACAGAACCACAGTGCCAACTAGTCCTAGGTATGACTATAAACTACATCTGACAGCAAGGCTTCTGATCACAAAGTGTCCCAGCTATGAGCAAATAGTGACCTCCCACTAAAAAAAAAACACTATGAAAGTATATAAATACATATTTATATAAAAACTTGCGAACAACACCAGTTGATAGCAAAAGTGCCAACAGCACCACAGCTGATAGCAAAAGTGCCAACAGCTGATACCAAAAGTGCCAACAGCTGATAGCAAAAGTGCCAACAGCTGATAGCAAAAGTGCCAAAAGCTGATAACAAAATGCCAACAGCTGATAGCAAAAGTGCCAACAGCTGATAGCAAAAGTGCCAACAGCTGATAGCAAAAGTGCCAACAGCACCACAGTGCAAACTAGTCCTAGGTATGACTATAAACTACATATGACAGCAAGGCTTCTGATCACAAAGGGTCCCAGCTATGAGCAAATAGTGACCCCCCACTAAAAAAAAACACTATGAAAGTATAAAAATACATGTTTATATAAAAACTTGCGAACAACACAAGTTGATATCAAAAGTTCCAACAGCTGATAGCAAATGTGCCAACAGCTGATAGCAAATTGCCAACAGCTGATAGCAAAAGTGCCAACAGCTGATAGCAATGTGCCAACAGCTGATAGCAAAAGTGCCAACAGCACCACAGTGCCAACTAGTCCTAGGTATGACTATAAACTACATCTGACAGCAAGGCTTCTGATCACAAAGGGTCCCAGCTATGAGCAAATAGTGACCCACCACTAAAAAAAAACACTATGAAAGTACAAAAATACATGTTTATATAAAAACTTGCGAACAACACCAGTTGATAGCAAAAGTGCCAACAGCACCACAGCTGATAGCAAAAGTGCCAACAGCACCACAGTGCCAACTAATCCTAGGTATGACTATGAACTACATCTGACAGCAAGGCTTCTGATCACACAGGGTCCCAGCTATGAGCAAATAGTGACCGCCAACTGTGGTGCTGTTGGCAATTTTGCTACCAGCTGTTGGCACTTTTGCTATCAGCTTTGGGCACTTTTGCTATCAGCTGTTGGCACTTTTGCTATCAGCTGTTGGCACATTTGCTATCAGCTGTTGGCACATTTGCTATCAGCTGTTGGCACTTTTGTTATCATGTGGTGGCACTTTTGCAATCAGCTCTTGGCACTTTTGCTATCAGGTTTTGGCACTTTTGGTATCAGCTTTTGGTACTTTTGGTATCAGCTGTTGGCACTTTTGCTATCAGCTGTTGGCACTTTTGCTATCAGCTGTGGTGCTGTTGGCACTTTTGCTATCAACTGGTGTTGTTCGCAAGTTTTTATAGAAACATGTATTTTTATACTTTCATAGTGTTTTTTTTTAGTGGGGGGTCACTATTTGCTCAGAGCTGGGACCCTTTGTGATCAGAATCCTTGCTGTTAGATGTAGTTTATAGTCATACCTAGGGCTAGTTGGCACTGTGGTGCTTTTGGCACTTTTGCTATCAGCTGTTGGCACTTTTGCTATCAGCTGTTGGCACTTTTGCTATCAGCTGTGGTGCTGTTGGCACTTCTGCTATCAACTGGTGTTGTTCGCAAGTTTTTATATAAACATGTATTTTTATATTTTCATAGTGTTTTTTTTAGTGGGGGGTCACTATTTGCTCATAGCTGGGACCTTTTGTGATCAGAAGCCTTGCTGTCAGATGTAGTTTATAGTCATACCTAGGACTATTTGGAACTGTGGTGCTGTTGGCACTTTTGCTATCAGCTGTTGGCACTTTTGCTATCAGCTGTTGGCATTTTGCAATCAGCTGTTGGCACTTTTGCTACCAGCTGTTGGCACTTTTGCTATCAGCTGTTTGCACTTTTGCTATCAGCTGTTGGCACTTTTGCTATCAGCTGTTTGCACTTTTGCTATCAGCTGTTGAAACTTTTGCTATAAGCTGTTGGCACTTTTGCTATCAGCTGTTGGCACGTTTGGTATCATCTCGTGGAACTTTTGCTATCAGCTGTTGGAACTTTTGCTATCAGCTGTTGGCACTTTTGCTATCAGCTGTTGGCACTTTTGCTATCAGCTGTTGGCACTTTTGGTATCTTCTGTTGGCACTTTTGCTATCAGCTGTTGGCACTTTTGCTATCAGCTTTTGGCACTTTTGGTATCAGCTGTTCGCACTTTTGCTATCAGCTGTTGGCACTTTTGCTATCAGCTGTTGGCACTTTTGGTATCATCTGTTGGCACTATTGCTATCAGCTGTTGGCACTTTTGCTATCAGCTTTTGGCACTTTTGGTATCAGCTGTTGGCACTTTTGCTATCAGCTGTTGGCACTTTTGCTACCAGCTGTTGGCACTTTTGCTATCAGCTGTGGTGCTCTTTGCACTTTTGCTATCAACTGGTGTTGTTCGCAAGTTTTTATATAAACATGTATTTTTATACTTTCATAGTGTTTTCTTTTAGTGGGGGGTAACTATTTGCTCATAGCTGGGACCCTTTTTGATAAGAATCCTTGCTGTCAGATGTAGTTTATAGTCATACCTAGGACTAGTTGGCACTGTGGTGCTGTTGGCACTTTTGCTATCAGCTGTTGGCACATTTGCTATCAGTTTTGGCACTTTTGGTATCAGCTGTTTGCACTTTTGCTATCAGCTGTGGGCACTTTTGCTATCAGCTGTTGGCACTTTTGCTATCAGCTGTTGGCACTTTTGCTATCAGCTTTTGGAAGTTTTGCTATCAGCTGTTGGCACTTTTGCTATCAGCTGTTGGCACATTTGCTATCAGCTGTTGCAACTTTTGGTATCATCTGTTGGCACTTTTGCTATCAGCTGTTGGCACTTTTGCTATCAGCTTTTGTCACTTTTGCTATCAGCTGTTGGCACTTTTGCTATCAGCTGTTGGCACTTTTGCTATCAGCTTTTGGCACTTTTGCTATCAGCTGTTGGCACTTTTGCTATCAGCTGTTGGCACTTTTGGTATCTTCTGTTGGCACTTTTGCTATCAGCTGTTGGCACTTTTGGTATCAGCTGTTGGCACTTTTGCTATCAGCTGTTGGCGCTTTTGCTATCAACTGGTGTTGTTCGCAAGTTTTTATATAAACATGTATTTTTCTACTTTCATAGTGTTTTTTTTTTAGTGGGGGGTCACTATTTGCTCATAGCTGGGACCCTTTGTGATCAGAAGCCTTGCTGTCAGATGTAGTTTATAGTCATACCTAGGAATAGATGGCACTGTGGTGCTGTTGGCACTTTTGCTATCAGCTGTTGGCACTTTTGCTATCAGCTGTTGGCACCTTTGTTATCAGCTTTTGGCACTTTTGGTATCAGCTGTTTGCACTTTTGCTATCAGCTGTGGGAACTTTTGCTATCAGCTGTTGGCACTTTGCTATCAGCTGTTGGCACGTTTGGTATCAGCTGTTGGCACTTTTGCTATCAGCTGTTGGCACTTTTGCTATCAGCTTTTGGAACTTTTGCTATCAGCTGTTGGCACTTTTGCTATCAGCTGTTGGCACTTTTGGTATCAGCTGTTGGCACTTTTGCTATCAGCTGTTGGCACTTTTGCTATCAGCTGTTGGCACGTTTGTTATCATCTGTTGGAACTTTTGCTATCAGCTGTTGGCATTTTGCTATCAGCTGTTGGCACTTTTGCTATCAGCTGTTGGCACTTTTGCTATCAGCTGTTGGCACTTTTGGTATAATCTGTTGGCACTTTTGCTATCAGCTGTTGGCACTTTTGCTATCAGCTTTTGGAACTTTTGGTATCAGCTGTTGGCACATTTGCTATCAGCTGTTGGCACTTTTGCTATCAGCTGTTGGCACTTTTGGTATCATCTGTTGGAACTTTTGCTATCAGCTGTTGGCACTTTTGCTATCAGCTCTTGGCACTTTTGCTATCAGCTGTGGTGCTGTTTGCACTTTTGCTATCAACTGGTGTTGTTCGCAAGTTTTTATATAAACATGTATTTTTATACTTTCATAGTGTTTTCTTTTTGTGGGGGGTAACTATTTGCTCATATCTGGGACCCTTTTTGATCAGAAGCATTTCTGTCAGATGTAGTTTATAGTCATACCTAGGACTAGTTGGCACTGTGGTGCTGTTGGCACTTTTGCTATCAGCAGTTGGCACTTTTGCTATCAGCTGTTGGCACTTTTGGTATCAGCTTTTGGCACTTTTGCTATCAGCTGTTTGCACTTTTGCTATCAGCTGTTGACACTTTTGCTATAAGCTGTTGGCACTTTTGCTATCAGCTGTTGGCACGTTTGGTATCATCTCTTGGAACTTTTGCTATCAGCTGTTGGAACTTTTGCTATCAGCTTTTGGCACCTTTGCTATCAGCTGTTGGCACTTTTGGTATCTTCTGTTGGCACTTTTGCTATCAGCTGTTGGCACTTTTGCTATCAGCTTTTGGCACTTTTGGTATCAGCTGTTCGCACTTTTGCTATCAGCTGTTGGCACTTTTGCTATCAGCTGTTGGCACTTTTGGTATCATCTGTTGGCACTATTGCTATCAGCTTTTGGCACTTTTCCTATCAGCTGTTGGCACTTTTGCTATCAGCTGTTGGCACTTTTGCTATCAGCAGTTGGCACTTTTGCTATCAGCTGTTGGCACTTTTGCTATCAGCTGTTGGCACTTTTGCTATCAGCTTTTGGCACTTTTGGTATAAGCTGTTGGCACTTTTGCTATAAGCTGTTGACACTTTTGCTATCAGATGTTGGCACTTTTTCTATCAGATGTTGGCACTTTTGCTATCAGCTGTTGGCACTTTTTCTATCAGCTATTGGCACTTTTCCTATCAGCTGTGGTGCTGTTGGCACTTTTGCTATCATCTTGTGTTGTTCGCAAGTTTTTATATAAACATGTATTTTTATACTTTCATAGTGTTTATTTTTAGTGGGGGGTCACTATTTGATCATAGCTGGGACCCTTTTTGATCAGAAGCCTTGCTGTCAGATGTAGTTTATTGTCATACCTAGGACTAGTTGGCACTGTGGTGCTGTTGGCACTTTTGCTAACAGCTTTTGGCACTTTTGCTATCAGCTGTTGGCACTTTTGCTATCAGCTGTGGTGCTGTTGGCACTTTTGCTATCAACTGGTGTTGTTTGCAAATTTTTAAATAATCCTGTATTTTTATACTTTCATAGTGTTTTTTTTAGTGGGGGGTCACTATTTGCTCATAGCTGGGACCCTTTGTGATCAGAAGCCTTGCTGTCAGATGTAGTTCATAATCATACCTAGGACTAGTTGGCACTGTGGAGCTGTTGGCAATTTTGCTATCAGCTGTTGTTACTTTTGCTATCAGCTGTTGGCACTTTTGCTATCAGCTGTTGGCACTTTTGCTATCAGCTGTTGGCACTTTTGGTTTCAGCTGTTGGCACTTTTGCTATCAGCTTTCGGCAGATTTGCTATCACCTGTTGTCACTTTTGCTATCAGCTGTTGGCACTTTCGCTGTCAGCTGTTGGCACCTTTGCTATCAGCTGTGGTGCTGTTGGCACTTTTGCTATAAGCTTTTGGCACATTTTCTATCAGCTGTTGGCACTTTTTCTATCATCTGTTGGCACTTTTGCTATCAGCTGTTGGCACTTTCGCAGTCAGCTGTTGGCACTTTTGCTATCAGCTGTGGTGCTGTTGGCACTTTTGCTATCATCTGGTGTTGTTCGCAAGTTTTTATATAAACATGTATTTTTATACTTTCATAGTGTTTTTTTTTTAGTGGGGGGTCATTATTTGATCATAGCTGGGACCCTTTGTGATCAGAAGCCTTGCAGTCAGATGTAGTTTATAGTCATACCTAGGACTAGTTGGCACTGCGGTGCTGTTGGCACTTTTGCTATCAGCTGTTGGCACTTTTGCTATCAGCTGATGGCACTTTCGCTATCAGCTGTGGTGCTTTTGGCACTTTTGCTATCAACTGGTGTTGTTCGCAAGTTTTTATATAAACATGTATTTTTATACTTCCATAGTGTTTTTTTTTTAGTGGGGGGTCACAATTTGCTCATAGCTGGGACCCTTTGTGATAAGAAGCTTTGCGGTCAGATGTAGTTTATAGAAATACCTAGGACTAGTTGGCACTGCGGTGCTGTTGGCACTTTTGCTATCAGCTGTTGGTATTTTGCTATCAGCTGTTGGCACTTTTGCTATCAGCTTTTGGCACTTTTGCTATCAGCTGTTGGCACTTTTGCTATCAGCTGTTGGCACTTTTGCTATCAGCAGTTGGAACTTTTGCTATCAGCTGTTGGCACTTTTGGTATCATCTGTTGGCATTTTTGCTATCAGCTGTTGGCATTTTGCTATCAGCTGTTGGCACTTTTGGTATCAGCTGTTGGCACTTTTGCTCTCAGCTGTTGGCACATTTGCTATCAGCTGTGGTGCTGTTGGCACTTTTGCTATCAACTGGTGTTGTTTGCAAGTTTTTATATAAACATGTATTTTTATACTTTCATAGTGTTTTTTTTTAGTGGGGGGTCACTATTTGCTCAGAGCTGGGACCCTTTGTGATCAGAAGCCTTGCTGTCAGATGTAGTTCATAGTCATACCTAGGACTAGTTGACACTGTGGTGCTGTTGGCACTTTTGGTATCATCTGTTGGCACTTTTGCTATCAGCTATTGGCACTTTTGCTATCAGCTGTTGGCACTTTTGCTATCAGCTGTGGTGCTGTTGGAACTTTTGCTATCAGCTGGTGTTGTTCGCAAGTTTTTATATACACTTGTATTTTTATACTTTACTAGTGTTTTTTTTTTAGTGGGGGTCACTATTTGCTCATAGCTGGGACCCTTTGTGATCAGAAGCCTTGCTGTCAGATGTAGTTCATAGTCATACCTAGGACTAGTTGGCACTGTGGTGCTGTTGGCACTTTTGCTATCAGCTGTTGGCACTTTTGCTATCAGCTGTTGGCACTTTTGCTATCAGCTGTTGGCACTTTTGCTATCAGCTGTTGGCACTTTTGCTATCAACTGGTGTTGTTCGCAAGTTTTTATATAAACATGTATTTTTATACTTTCATAGTGTTTTTTTTTTAGTGGGGGTCACTATTTGCTCATAGCTGGGACCCTTTGAGATCAGAAGCCTTGTTGTCAGATGTAGTTTATAGTCATACCTAGGACTATTTGGCACTGTGGTGCTGTTGGCACTTTTGCTATCAGCTGTTGGCACTTTTGCTATCAGCTGTTGGCACTTTTGCTATCAGCTGTGGTGCTGTTGGCACTTTTGCTATCAACTGGTGTTGTTCGCAAGTTTTTATATAAACATGTATTTTTATACATTCATAGTGTTTTTTTTTAGTGGGGGGTCACTATTTGCTCATAGCTGGGACCCTTTGTGATCAGAAGCCTTTCTGTCAGATGTAGTTTATAGTCATACCAAGGACTAGTTGGCAATGTGGTGCTGTTGGCACTTTTGCTATCAGCTGTTGGCACTTTTGCTATCAGCTGTGGTGCTGTTGGCACTTTTGCTATCAGCTGTTGTGCTGTTGGCACTTTTGCTATCAACTGGTGTTGCTCGCAAGTTTTTATATAAACATGTATTTTTATACATTCATTTTGTTTTTTTTTTAGTGGTGGGTCACTATTTGCTCATAGCTGGGACCCTTTGTGATCAGAAGACTTGCTGGCAGATGTAGTTTATACTCATACCTACGACTAGTTGGCACTGTGGTGCTGTTGGCACTTTTGCTATCAGCTGTTGGCACTTTTACTATCAGCTGTTGGCACTTTTGCTATCAGCTGTGGTGCTGTTGGCACTTTTGCTATCAAGTGGTGTTGTTCGCAAGTTTTATATAAACATGTATTTTTATACTTTCATAGTGTTTTTTTGTTTTAGTGGGGGGTCACTATTTGCTCATAGCTGGGGCCCTGTGTGGTCAGAAGCCTTGCTGTCAGATGTAGTTTATAGTCATACCTAGGAATAATTGGCACTGTGGTTCTGTTGGCACTTTTGCTATCAGCTGTTGGCACTTTTGCTATCAGCTGTTGGCACTTTTGCTATAAGCTTTTGGCACTTTTGCTATAAGCTTTTGGCACTTTTGGTATCAGCTGTTGGCACTTTTGGTATCAGCTGTTGGCACATTTGCTATCAGCTGTTGGCACTTTCGCTATCATCTGTTGGCACTTTTGCTATCAGCTGTTGGCACTTTTGTTATCAGCTGTTGGCACATTTCGTATCAGCTGTTGGCACTTTTGCGATCAGCTGTTGGCACTTTTGCTATCAGCTGGTGTTGTTCGCAAGTTTTTATATAAACATGTATTTTTATACTTTCATAGTGTTTTTTTTTTAGTGGGGGGTCACTATTTGCTCATAGCTTGGAACCTTTGTGATCAGAAGCCTTGCTGTCAGATGTAGATTATAGTCATACCTAGGACTAGCTGGCACTGTGGTGCTGTTGGTACTTTTGCTATCAGCTGTTGGCAATTTTGCTATCAGCTGTTGGCACTTTTGCTATCAGCTGTTGTGCTGTTGACACTTTTGCTATCAACTGGTGTTGTTCGCAAGTTTTTATATAAACATGTATTTTTATACTTTCATAGTATTTTTTTTTTAGTGGGGGGTCACTATTTGCTCATAGCTGGCACCCTTTGTGATCAGAAGACTTGCTGTCAGATGTAGTTTATAGTCATACCTAGGAATATTTGGAACTGTCGTGCTGTTGGCACTTTTGCAATCAGTTGTTGGCACTTTTGCTATAAGCTGTTGGCACTTTCGCTATCAACTTTTGGCACTATTGCTATCAGCTGTTGGCATATTTCGTATCAGCTGTTGGCACTTTTGCGATCAGCTGTTGGCACTTTTGCTATCAGCTGTGGTGCTGTTGGCCCTTTTGCTATCAACTGGTGTTGTTCGCAATTTTTTATATAAACATGTATTTTTATAATTTCATAGTGTTTTTTTTTAGTGTGGGGTCACTAGTTGCTCATAGCTTGGAACGTTTGTTATCAGAAGCCTTGCTGTCAGATGTAGTTTATAGTCATACCTACGACTAGCTGGCACTGTGGTGCTGTTGGTACTTTTGCTATCAGCTGTTGGCACTTTTGCTATCAGCTGTTGGCACTTTTGCTATCAGCTGTTGGCACTTTTGTTAACAGCGGTTGGCACTTTTGCTATCAGCTGTTGGCACTTTTGCTATCAGCTGTGGTGCTGTTGGCACTTTTGCTATTAACTGGTGTTGTTCGCAAGTTTTTATATAAACATGTATTTTTATACATTCATAGTGTTTTTTTTTTAGTGTGGGGTCACTATTTGCTCATAGCTGGGACCCTTTGTGAACAGAAGCCTTGCTGTCAGATGTAGTTTATAGTCATACCTAGGATTCGTTGTCACTGTGGTGCTGTTGGCACTTTTGCTATCAGCTGTTGGCACTTTTGCTATCAGCTGTTGGCACTTTTGCTATCACCTGTGGTGCTGTTGGCACTTTTGCTATCAACTGGTGTTGTTCGCACATTTTTTATATAAATATGTATTTTTATACATTCATAGTGTTTTTTTTTTAGTGGGGGGTCACTATTTGCTCATAGCTGGGACCCTTTGTGATAAGAAGGCTTGCTGTCAGATGTAGTTTATAGTCATACCTAGGACTAGTTGGCACTGTGGTGCTGTTGTCACTTTTGCTATCAGTTATAGGCACTTTTGCTATCAGCTGTTGGCACTTTTGCTATCATCTGTTGGCACTTTTGCTATCAGCTGTGGTGCTGTTGGCACTTTTGCTATCAACTGGTGTTGTTAGCAAGTTTTTATATAAACATGTATTTTTATACTTTCATAGTGTTTTTTTTAGTGGGTGGTCACTATTTGCTCATAATTGGGAACCTGTGTGATCAGAAGCCTTGCTGTCAGATGTAGTTTATAGTCATACCTAGGACTATTTGGCACTGTGGTGCTGTTGGCACTTTTGCTATCAGCTGTTGGCACTTTTACTATCAGCTGTTGGCACTTTTGCTATCAGCTGTGGTGCTGTTGGCACTTTTGCTATCAAGTGGTGTTGTTCGCAAGTTTTATATAAACATGTATTTTTATACATTCATAGTGTTTTTTTGTTTTAGTGGGGGGTCACTATTTGCTCATAGCTGGGACCCTTTGTGATCAGAAGCCTTGCTGTCAGATGTAGTTTATAGTCATACCTAGGAATAATTGGCACTGTGGTTCTGTTGGCACTTTTGCTATCAGCTGTTGGCACTTTTGCTATCAGCTGTTGGCACTTTTGCTATAAGCTTTTGGCACTTTTGCTATAAGCTTTTGGCACTTTTGGTATCAGCTGTTGGCACTTTTGCTATCAGCTGTTGGCACATTTGCTATCAGCTGTTGGCACTTTCGCTATCATCTGTTGGCACTTTTGCTATAAGCTGTTGGCACTTTTGTTATCAGCTGTTGGCACATTTCGTATCAGCTGTTGGCACTTTTGCGATCAGCTGTTGGCACTTTTGCTATCAGCTGGTGTTGTTCGCAAGTTTTTATATAAACATGTATTTTTATACTTTCATAGTGTTTTTTTTTAGTGGGGGGTCACTATTTGCTCATAGCTTGGAACCTTTGTGATCAGAAGCCTTGCTGTCAGATGTAGATTATAGTCATACCTAGGACTAGCTGGCACTGTGGTGCTGTTGGTACTTTTGCTATCAGCTGTTGGCAATTTTGCTATCAGCTGTTGGCACTTTTGCTATCAGCTGTTGGCACTTTTGTTAACAGCGGTTGGCACTTTTGCTATCAGCTGTTGGCACTTTTGCTATCAGCTGTGGTGCTGTTGGCACTTTTGCTATTAACTGGTGTTGTTCGCAAGTTTTTATATAAACATGTATTTTTATACATTCATAGTGTTTTTTTTTTTAGTGTGGGGTCACTATTTGCTCATAGCTGGGACCCTTTGTGAACAGAAGCCTTGCTGTCAGATGTAGTTTATAGTCATACCTAGGATTCGTTGGCACTGTGGTGCTGTTGGCACTTTTGCTATCAGCTGTTGGCACTTTTGCTATCAGCTGTTGGCACTTTTGCTATCACCTGTGGTACTGTTGGCACTTTTGCTATCAACTGGTGTTGTTCGCACATTTTTTATATAAATATGTATTTTTATACATTCATAGTGTTTTTTTTTTAGTGGGGGGTCACTATTTGCTCATAGCTGGGACCCTTTGTGATCAGAAGCCTTGCTGTCAGATGTAGTTTATAGTCATACCTAGGACTAGTTGGCACTGTGGTGCTGTTGTCACTTTTGCTATCAGTTATAGGCACTTTTGCTATCAGCTGTTGGCACTTTTGCTATCATCTGTTGGCACTTTTGCTATCAGCTGTGGTGCTGTTGGCACTTTTGCTATCAACTGGTGTTGTTAGCAAGTTTTTATATAAACATGTATTTTTATACTTTCATAGTGTTTTTTTTAGTGGGGGGTCACTATTTGCTCATAATTGGGAACCTGTGTGATCAGAAGCCTTGCTGTCAGATGTAGTTTATAGTCATACCTAGGACTAGTTTGCACTGTGGTGCTGTTGGCACTTTTGCTATCAGATGTTGGCACTTTTGCTATCAGCTGTTGGAACTTTTGGTATCATCTGTTGGCACTTTTGCTATCAGCTGTTGGCACTTTTGCTATCAGCTGTTGGCACTTTTGCTATCAGCTGTGGTGCTATTGGCACTTTTGCTATCAACTGGTGTTGTTCGCAAGTTTTTATATAAACATGTATTTTTATATTTTCATAGTGTTTTTTTTTTTGTGGGGGTCACTATTTGCTCATAGCTGGGACCCTTTGTGATCAGAAGCCTTGCTGTCAGATGTAGTTTATAGTCATACCTAGGACTAGTTGGCACTGTGGTGCTGTTGGCACGTTTGATATCAGCTGTTGGCACTTTTGCTATCAGCTGTTGGCACTTTTGCTATCAGCTGTGGTGCTGTTGGCACTTTTGCTATCAACTGGAGTTGTTCGCCAGTTTTTATATAAACATGTATTTTTATACATTCATAGTGGTTTTTTTTAATGGGGGGTCACTATTTGCTCATAGCTGGGACCCTTTGTGATCAGAAGCCTTGCTGTCAGATGTAGTTTATAGTCATACCTAGGACTAGTTGGCACTGTGGTGCTGTTGTCACTTTTGCTATCAGTTATAGGCACTTTTGCTATCAGCTGTTGGCACTTTTGCTATCATCTGTTGGCACTTTTGCTATCAGCTGTTGTGCTGTTGGCACTTTTGCTATCAACTGGTGTTGTTCGCACGTTTTTATATAAACATGTATTTTTATACATTCATAGTGTTTTTTTTAGTGGGGGGTCACTATTTGCTCATAGCTGGGACACTTTGTGATCAGGAGCCTTGCTGTCAGATGTAGTTTATAGTCATACCTAGGAATAGTTGGCTCTGTTGTGCTGTTGGCACTTTTGCTATCAGCTGTTGGCACTTTTGCTATCAGCTGTTGGCACTTTTGCTATCAGCTGTTGGCACTTTTGGTATCAGCTGTTGGCACTTGGCTATCAGCTGTTGGCACGTTTTCTATCAGCTGTTGGCACTTTTGCTATCAGCTGTTGGCACTTTTGCTATCAGCTGTGGTGCTGTTCGCACTTCTGCTATCAACTGGTGTTGTTCGGCAGTTTTTATATAAATATGTATTTTTATACATTCATAGAGTTTTTTTTTAATGGGGGGTCACTATTTGCTCATAGCTGGGACCATTTGTGACAGAAGCCTTGCTGTCAGATGTAGTTTATAGTCATACCTAGGGCTAGTTGGCAATGTAGTGCTGTTGGCACTTTTGCTATCAGCTCTTGGCACTTTTGCTATCAGCTGTTGGCACTTTTGTTATCAGCTGTGGTGCTGCTGGCATTTTTGCTATCAACTGGTGTTGTTCGCAAGTTTTTATATAAACATGTATTTTTATACATTGATAATGTTTTTTTTTAGTGGGGGTCACTATTTGCTCATAGCTGGGACCCTTTGTGACAGAAGCCTTGCTGTCAGATGTAGTTTATAGTCATACCTAGGACTAGTTGGCAATGTAGTGCTGTTGGCACTTTTGCTATCAGCTGTGGGCACTTTTGCTAATAGCTGTTGGCACTTTTGCTTTCAGGTGTTGGCACTTTTGCTATCAGCTGTTGGCACTTTTGCTATCAGCTGTGGTGCTGTTGGCACTTTTGCTATCAACTGGTGTTGTTCGAAAGTTTTTATATAAACATGTATTTTTATACTTTCATAGTGTGTTTTTTTTTAGTGGGGGGTCACTATTTGCTCATAGCTGGGACGCTTTGTGATCAGAAGACTTGCTGTCAGATGTAGTTTATAGCCATACCTAGGACTAGTTGGCACTGTGGTGCTGTTGGCACTTTTGCTATCAGCTGTTGGCCATTTGCTATCACTTGTTGGCACTTTTGCTGTTGGCCCTTTTGCTATCAGCTGTTGGCACTGTTTCTATCAGCTGTAGTGCTGTTGGCACTTTTGCTCTCAACTGGTGTTGTTCGCAAGTTTTTATATAAACATGTATTTTTATATATTTCATAATGTTTTTTTTATCGGGGGTTCACTATTTTCTCATAGCTGGGACCCTTTGTGATCAGAAGCCTTGCTGTCAGATGTAGTTTATAATCATACCTAGGCCTAGTTGGCACTGTGGTGCTGTTGGCACTTTTGCTATCAGCTGTTGGCACTTTTGCTATCAGGTGTTGTCACTTTTGCTATCAGCTTTTGGCACTTTTAGTATCAGCTGTTGGCACTTTTGCAATCAGTTTTGGCACTTTTGGTAGCAGCTGTTGGCACTCTTGCTATCAGCTGTTGGAACTTTTGCTATCAGCTGTGGTGCTGTTGGCACTTTTGTTATCAACTGGTGTTCTTCGGAAGTTTTTATATGAACATGTATTTTTATACTTTCATAGTGTTTTTTTTTTAGTGGGGTGTCACTATTTGCTCATAGCTGGGACACTTTGTGATCAGAAGCCTTGCTGTCAGATGTAGTTTATAATCATACCTAGGACTATTTGGCACTGTTTTGTTGTTGGCACTTGTGCTATCAGCTGTTGGCACTTTTGCTATCAGCTGTTGGCACTTTTGCTATCAGCTGTTGGCACTTTTGCTATCAGCTGTTGGCACTTTTGCTATCAGCTGTGGAGCTGTTGGCACTTTTGCTATCAACTGGTGTTGTTCGCAAAAGTGCCAACAGCACTACAGCTGCTAGAAACAGTGCCAACAGCTGATAGCAAAAGTGCCAACAGCACCACATTGCCAACTAGTCCTACGTATGACAATAAACTACATCTGACAGCAAGGCTTCTGATCACAACGGGTCTCAGCTATGAGCAAATAGTGACCCCCCACTAAAAAAAAACACTATGAATGTATAAAAATACATGTTTATATAAAAACTTGCGAACAACACCAGTTGATAGCAAAAGTGCCAACAGCTGATAGCAAAAGTGCCAACAGCTGATAGCAAAACTGCCAACAGCTGATAGCAAAAGTGCCAAAAGCACCACATTGCCAACTAGTCCTAGGTATGACTATAAACTACATCTGACAGCAAGGCTTCTGATCACAAAGGGTCCCAGCTATGAGCAAATAGTGACACGCCACTAAAAAAAAACACAATGAATGTATAAAAATACATGTTTATATAAAAACTTGCGAACTAAACCAGTTGATAGCAAAAGTGCCAACAGCGCCACAGCTGATAGCAAAAGTGCCAACACCTGATAGCAAAAGTGCCAACAGCTGATAGCAAAAGTTCCAACAGCTGATAGCAAAAGTGCCAACAGCTGATTGCAAAATGCCAACAGCTGATAGCAAAAGTGCCAACAGCACCACAGTGCCAACTAGTCCTTGGTATGACTATAAACTACATCTGACAACAAGACTTCTGATCACAAAGGGTCCCAGCTATGAGCAAATAGTGACACCCGACTAAAAGAAACATTATGAAAGTATAAAAATACATGTTTATATAAAAACTTGCGAAGAACACCAGTTGATAACAAAAGTGCCAACAGCACCACAGCTGATAGCAAAAGTTCCAACAGCTGATAGCAAAAGTGCCAACAGCTGATAGCAAAAGTGCCAACAGCTGATAGCAAAAGTGCCAACAGCTGATACTAAAAGTGCCAAAAGCTGATAGCAAAAGTGCCAACAGCTGATAGCAAAAGTACCAACAGCTGATAGCAAAAGTGCCAACAGCACCACAGTGCCAACTAGTCCTAGGTATGACTATAAACTACATCTGACAGCAAGGCTTCTGATCACAAAGTGTCCCAGCTATGAGAAAATAGTGACCCCCGATAAAAAAAACACTATTAAATATATAAAAATACATGTTTATATAAAAACTTGCGAACAACACCATTTGAGAGCAAAAGTGCCAACAGCACTACAGCTGATAGAAACAGTGCCAACAGCTGATAGCAAAAGTGCCAACAGCTGATAGCAAAAGTGCCAACAAGTGATAGCAAATTGCCAACAGCTGATAGCAAAAGTGCCAACAGCACCACAGTGCCAACTAGTGCTAGGTATGGCTATAAACTACATCTGACAGCAAGTTTCTGATCACAAAGAGTCCCAGCTATGAGCAAATAGTGAACCCCCACTAAAAAAAAAACACACTATGAAAGTTTAAAAATACATGTTTATATAAAAACTTTCGAACAACCACAGCTGATAGCAAAAGTGCCAACAGCTGATAGCAAAAGTGCCAACAGCTGATAGCAAAAGTGCCAACATCTGATAGCAAAAGTGCCAACAGCTGATAGCAAAAGTGCCAACAGCACTACATTGCCAACTAGTCCTAGGTATGACTATAAACTACATCTGACAGCAAGGCTTTTGTCACAAAGGTTCCCAGCTATGAGCAAATAGTGACCCCCCCCACTAAAAAAAAACACTAAGAATGTATAAAAATACATGTTTATATAAAAACTTGCGAACAACACCAGTTGATAGCAAAAGTGCCAACAGCACCACAGCTGATAGCAAAAGTGACAACAGCTGATAGCAAAAGTGCCAACAACTGATAGCAAAAGTGCCAACAGCACAACAGAGCCAACTATTCCTAGGTATGACTATAAACTACATCTGACAGCAAGGCTCCTGATCACAAAGTGTCCCAGCTATGAGCAAATAGTGACTCCCCACTAAAAAAAACACTATGAATGTATAAAAATACATGTTTATATAAAAACTTGCGAACAACACCAGTTGATAGCAAAAGTGCCAACAGCACAACAGCTGATAGCAAAAGTGCCAACAGATGATAGCAAAAGTGCCAACAGCTGATAGCAAAAGTGCCTATAACTGATAGCAAAAGTGACAAAAGCACCACAGTGCCAACTAGTCCTAGGTATGACTATAAACTACATCTGACAGCAAGGCTTCTGATCACAAAGGGTCCCAGCTATGAGCAAATAGTGACCCCCCATTAAAAAAAACCACTATGAATGTATAAAAATACATGTTTATATAAAAACTGGCGAACAACTCCAGTTGATAGCAAAAGTGCCAACAGCACCACAGCTGATAGCAAAAGTGCCAACAGCTGATAGCAAAAGTGCCAACAGCTGATATCAAACGTGCCAACAGCACCACAGTGCCAACTAGTCCTAGGTATGACTATAAACTACATCTGACAGCAAGGCTTCTGATCACAAAGGGTCCCAGCTATGAGCAAATACTGACCCCCACTAAAAAAAAACACTATGAAAATATAAAAATACATGTTTATATAAAAACTTGCGAACAACACCAGTTGATAGCAAAAGTGTCAATAGCACCACAGCTGATAGCAAAAGTGCCAACAGCTGATAGCAAAAGTGCCAACAGCTGATAGCAAAAGTGCCAACAGCTGATAGCAAAAGTGCCAACAGATGATACCAAAAGTTCCAACAGCTGATAGCAAAAGTGCCAACATCTGATAGCAAAAGTGCCAACAGCACCACAGTGCAAACCAGTCCTAGGTATGACTATAAACTACATCTGACAGCAAGGCTTCTGATCACACAGGTTCCCAATTATGAGCAAATAGTGACCCCCCACTAAAAAAAACACTATGAAAGTATAAAAATACATGTTTATATAAAAACTTGCTAACAACACCAGTTGATAGCAAAAGTGCCAACAGCACCACAGCTGATAGCAAAAGTGCCAACAGCTGATAGCAAAAGTGCCAACAGCACCACAGTGCCAACTAGTCCTAGGTATGACTATAAACTACGTCTGACAGCAAGGCTTCTGATCACAAAGGGTCCCAGCTATGAGCAAATAGTGACCCCCCACTATAAAAAAACACTATGAAAGTATAAAAATACATATGGTGATGGGGGGGGGGGTAGATTTCTCGTTGTTAATTGTTGCTTGTATCAGAAGGTAGATAAATAGTAGCAGTCCTTCGGGACAGCCGCTAGTTTGGCCTAAAGGTTCAACAAGCAATCAAATTGGGGTCACCATAACATAAACAAAATAACATACGAAAGAGAAGGGTATATCAAAAACACTTTGTATTTAAATGCAACATCAATGAATAGTACAATGTTTCTTGATTTACACGCACACAGTCCGTTACAAAATGTTCATTCATAGAAGAGAAATCCGATTATTAAAAGAATATAAGTGTCTTTTGTTAATACTTAAGTTCATGACGTGCTGGTCACAGGAGATGAAAGGTGAGGTCAATGGGTTGGTAGGAGTCCTTTGATATCTCCGTTGGTGAAGGAAGGCTGAAGGCATCGGGTTTGATGGGTGAGGAAAGCGTAGCGACATTCACTGACGGTACTTCAAAGCTTTCTCTCCTAGAAGTGAATTTATCGCTCTATTTATGTGTGCCCATCGGATCAGAGTCAGTCTGCTGAAACAAACTGTTGGGTATGGCGCGGAGCCGTTTAATTGGTGGAAAATTGCTTATCATTCTTTTTATTTCTTTTTAGTTTTCCACCGGAAATTCTGCCTGTAGCCGGATGCGCAGAGACCAGTATTGGTCATTTGCTGTCTAAACCTCTGAGGGTTAATATCCGGTCCTTCGCTTGCTCCGTGCCACCACATAACTTTCGCCCCAGTAAACGGAGTTGTTGTTGTTTTTTTTTTTGTTTTTTTTTTTAGTAATAAAAATATGTGTTTTCTTTCTTCCATTTAACCGTTCTACCGGACTTTGTTCTAGTTTCTGGTTTGTTATCATTAGTTTCTTCGGAACAAGATAGGGAGTTATCCAAATCCGGTCTTGATCCAATGGAATCTTTTGATTTTATATTTTCAGAAATATATGCAGGTTTTAGTCTATCTATTGAAACATTACTATGTACGTCATCCGATCTTTTAATAGTAAAATATTTTTCATGACGACTTAATACTTGGAATGGACCTGTGTATGGAGCTTCCAATGGCTTTCTCACTCTGTCTGTTCTTAGCCAGATACTTTTACATGTTTGTAAATCTTTTGGAATGTAAGAATTAGGTATTGTATGCAGGTGTCCCCTGGATAATTTGTCCATGTCAAATTTTTGCATCTCGTCGGCTAGAATTTTAACGTGCGAGTTTGTCATTTCACTATTCTCGTTCTTGATAGAGTCAATTAACAATCGGGGGACTTGTGCATGACTCCCTGTTACTGCAGTAAATGAAGAATAGTTTGATTCGTTAGGTGTTATCCTCATTCCCAAAAGGACGATAGGAAGAGCTGACAACCACGATTCTTTCCTGGCTATAATAGCCGTTTTTAAAGTTCTGTGTGCTCGCTCAACTAATCCATTCGTTTGCGGATGGTACGCCGTTGTTCGTAATCTGTGGAAGCCTATTATTTTTGATAGTTCTGAGAATAATTCGGATTCAAATTGGCTTCCTCTGTCCGTAACGACATGAAGAGGAACCCCGAATCGGGAGATCCACAGATTGACAAAAGCCGTTGATATTGATTTTGCCGTAATTTCTGTTATTGGGCATGCTTCTATCCATCTCGTATTTCTATCAATGCATGTTAATAAATATAGATATGGTGAAAAATAAGGGTCAGTTTGGTTCTTTACTGGTGGTAAGGGACCGACAATATCCACATGCACCGTTTCAAAACGACTGGAAGGTAATTCAAATGGATTTACTTTGCTCTTTGTGTGTTTTATTATTTTTGCTAGTTGGCAGTGTTGGCATTCTGTGCACCAGGTTT
The DNA here is from genome assembly GCA_964036315.1 of Acanthosepion esculentum. Lineage (NCBI taxonomy): Eukaryota > Metazoa > Mollusca > Cephalopoda > Sepiida > Sepiidae > Acanthosepion > Acanthosepion esculentum. Next base: position 13,202,039 of record CAXIWW010000817.1, on the reverse strand, counting down.
TTATTGACTTGTCCATCTTCGGCCAATAGTATCTGGATTTTATTATTTTTCTTGAAGATGTTATTCCTGGATGTGATAGATTATGCAGACTGTCAAATACCGATTTTCTGAGCTTTTCAGTCACAAAAGGTCGTGGAAAAGGTAATGTCGTGTCACATAATATGGTTTCATTTTGATTTATTGTGTATGGTTTCAGTTGATCTTTGAATGCCTGATTTTCATTGTCAGTAGCTTGATGCTTCATTATTTCTTGTAAGTCACATATATCAATAGTGATCGCGTTGACAGGTCGTGATAAACAATCAGCTACTATATTTTGTGAACCTCTTATATGTGAAATGTCATTTACATATTCGCTGATAAAACAGAGGTGACGCTGTTGTCTATCTGATTTTAAGGAAGACTGGCTTTTAAAAGCACTGCAAAGTGGTTTGTGATCCGTCAGTAACATTACATTTCTGCCTTCTATTAAATGTTTAAAATGGAGTACTGCTAGATAGGCAGCTAGTAGTTCTCTGTCAAAAGTAGAATATTTTTGTTGGGTTTGGGATAATTTCTTTGAAAAGAAACCTATGGGGATGGGTTGATTATCAATCATTTGATGAAGTGCTGCACCCACCGCATAATTCGAACTGTCTGTTACAAGTTGATAGTTGTTAGCTTTCGAGCTGGGGAAAGCCAAAACAGTTACATTTGATAAAGACTTTTTCATATTTTCGAAAGATTCAATTTCTTCCTTTGTTAGGGTTAATGACTTGGAATTTTGGTTTAAACGTATTTTTTCCGTGAGAGGTAGTATGATATCGCTGAAATTTGGCACAAGTTTTCTGTAAAAATTTGCCATTCCGATGAATCGGCGTAGTGATTTGGAATCGTTTGGTTGAGGAAATTCACTTAATTCATTCAACTTTTTAGCACTGGGTTTGAGACCACTAGCAGAAATATGAAATCCTAAAAAGTCTAATTCATTAGCACTAAATATGCATTTGGAGAGACAAATTTTAAAATCGTACTCACTCAGTTTTTGTAGTACTAGGTCGATATGCTTGGAATGAGTTTCTTCATCTTCTGAGAATATAAGGATATCGTCGATATATACAAAGGTATAATCAGTATCACGAAAGATATTGTCCATCATTCTCTGAAAAGTACATGATGCGTTCCGTAGTCCGAAAGGCATATAGTTATATTCAAATAACCCAAAAGGGGTAGAGATGGCTGTCTTGCAAACATCCTCCGGATGTACAGGTATCTGATGATAAGCAGACGACAGGTCTATCTTTGAAAAGAACTTCTTATTATGAAGCTTCGAAGACAAGGAATTTATATTTGGGACTTGATATCGATCGGCTTTTGTTATGGTATTTAAATGTCTGTAATCGCCAACAGGTCTATATGTGCCGTCTGACTTCGGTACCATATGTAAGGCTGAACTCCATTCAGAGTTTGAAGGGGAAATTATTCCTGCCTTTAGGAGTTTCTTGAATTCCTCTTTTGCAATTTCACATCTCTGAGCTGATAATTGTCTGGCTCTGGAGAAAGTAGGAGGGTTGCTACCAGTTTCTATTCTATGGAATATCTTTGGTTTTGTTGCATTCGTGTCGCGATGAGGAGAAATTAAGTTTGGGTATTTCTCCAGAATTGCTCGTACCATTTTGTTAGCATCTTTATTCGGTACTAAATCTATATTCATGATAATAGACGATGGATGTGCATCGGATTGTCTATTAGTCATTTTATCAATCAGCTTATTGTTTGTGCAGTCCACCATTAGCCCGAAATGGTTTAGGAAATCGTATCCTAGGAGTGGCTGAGCAGTTTCGGCTATTATAAATGTCCAGGTAAATTCTCGTCTGAGGTTCCGTAGTGTTAGATTCAGTACTGCTTGTCCTGAGCATTCAATCTTTTGACCGTTGGCAGACACTAAAGAGATATTGGTTGGGTATGTTACAGCTCCGCTTAAATATCTCTTCGGAAGTATAGATACGGCAGCTCCTGTATCCACAATAAAATTTAAACTTTGAGCTCCTAACCGTGCGGCTACAATGAGAAGCGGCGAGGAAATGGAAGCTAACACCTCTCGCCTAGTTAGTTTTCCGAAATCTCACGAGGAACTGGTGAATTTGGGCGAGAGTTGGGTTGCATTTGAACATTCCGTTTATTTGGCCATCTGCACCACGGCTTACAAAATTTTGCACGTTCCGCAAAGTATAAATGCGCTCGGCAAATTAGAGGTTTTTGGTCCTTGTTAAAAGGGCGAACACTGGTAGGGAATTTATTTTCACTGTGGGAACAGCCATGTATCCTTTTAGTTTCATTTTTATTTTGCTGTTCATCCCTTTGCTTCCCCGAAATCTGTCGAATATGTGCGGTGTCTTGTTTGTTAAAATATAATAGTAAGTCATCCGCCATTCTTCCAAGGCGATCTGTGTCTAAATCGACTTGTGCCGCTACCACTGGTTTAATGGAGTGAGGTAGGGCTTGAATAAATTTGTGACGTACGATATCGTCCCCTACGCCAATTCGGCTTGCTAATGACATAAGTTCATTCAGGTATACTGAGGGACGACCTGTTACAGTCGATGACCACATTAATTTGTCCAGCATCTCTGGTTTTGTTTTCTCGTAAGCGCCCGTCACTGCTTCTCTTAGTGCGTCGTAATCTTTTGATTGCAGTATAGTTGGCTGTATATTTCCTACTACGTCCACAGGGAGAGCTGCCAAAGTGTTAAAAAATTTTTGACTGGTCTGTCTTATATTTGCAATATTAAATTGCGCCTCCATTATCGCAAACCAAGCTATTACGTTTGATTCAATGAAGTTTGGTGGTTTTATCGCAACAGCTTGGATTGGTTGGTTTTGATTAATTGTATTTTCTTCAGCGTCATCTGCCATGTTTTTGGTTTGTGTTGAATAAAAATTCTAATTTTGTGACAGTTCAATTTTTTTTTTTTTTGTGCGTGCGTGTATATATATGTGTTAAAATCACGTCTTGGTCACCACTTATGGTGATGGGGGGGTAGAGTTCTCGTTGTTAATTGTTGCTTGTATCAGAAGGTAGATAAATAGTAGCAGTCCTTCGGGACAGCCGCTAGTTTGGCCTAAAGGTTCAACAAGCGATCAAATTGAGGTCACCATAACATAAACAAAATAACATACGAAAGAGAAGGGTATATCAAAAACACTTTGTATTTAAATGCAACATCAATGAATAGTACAATGTTTCTTGATTTACACGCACAAAGTCCGTTACAAAATGTTCATTCATAGAAGAGAAATCCGATTATTAAAAGAATATAAGTGTCTTTTGTTAATACTTAAGTTCATGACGTGCTGGTCACAGGAGATGAAAGGTGAGGTCAATGGGTTGGTAGGAGTCCTTTGATATCTCCGTTGGTGAAGGAAGGCTGAAGGCATCGGGTTTGACGGGTGAGGAAAGCGTAGCGACATTCACTGACGGTACTTCAAAGCTTTCTGTCTTAGAAGTGAATTTATCGCTCTATTTATGTGTGCCCTTCGGATCAGAGTCAGTCTGCTGAAACAAACTGTTGGGTATGGCGCGGAGCTGTTTAATTGGTGGAAAATTGCTTATCGTTCTTTTTATTTCTTTTTAGTTTTCCACCGGAAATTCTGCGTGGAGCCGGGTGCGCAGAGACCAGTATTGGTCATTTGCTGTCTAAACCTCTGAGGGTTAATATCCGGTCCTTCGCTTGCTCCGTGCCACCACAAAACATTGATAAATGTTTATTCGCTGTCCCCGAATTAACTTTCCTTGGTCACGTCATTGATGAGAATGGCTTAGCTCCCCTGGACGAAAAGGTCAAGGCCATCAGTGAATTCCCACCACCGTCAACATTAAGACAGCTACGGCGATTCATTGGCATGATCAACTACTATCGCCGATTTATACGCGACTGTGCCATTGTACTTCTTCCACTGACGAATCTTCTTTCTAATCATAAGCGAAAAAACCCGAAGATTGTGTTATCTGCAGACGAGCTGGACTCTTTTCGTAAAGCAAAACAAGCTTTGCAGGATTGTACCAAACTTGTGTACATTACGTCCTCACCCGACGCGAAACTGACGCTAACTACCGATGCGTCGTCGGATACAGTTGGTGCCGTACTTCACCAGATAGTCGACGGTGTGGAAAGACCACTGTCATTTTTCTCTATTAAGCTAAATACGGCCCAACAGAAGTATAGTACCTTCAGCCGTGAACTGTTGGCAATTTATTTAGCCATCAGACACTACCGGCACATCCTGGAAGGTCGTGACTTTTCAATTTTTACAGACCATAAGCCACTTACATACGCTCTACATGCTAAGTCGGATAAGCACAATCCGCGAGATATCCGCTACATGGATTACATATCACAATTCTCGTTGGATATACGCTACATTAGTGGAGCTAGTAATACCGTGGCCGACACCTTGTCTCGTACAACTCTCAGCGCAGTGCAGAGTACAACACTGAACTTTGATAACTTAGCTGACGAGCAAGACAAGGACGAAACCCTGCAAGCTATCCACTCGGACACTTCCTTAAAAATTGAAAAAAGACCGCTCCCGTTTACAAACAGATCAGTTTATTGTGACATCAGCACGGGTAACCCGCGTCCGTACATTCCGCCAAATATGCGCCGTCTGATTTTTGAACATTTTCATACACAAGCACATCCTGGAGGCAAGGCGACGTTGCGGACCATATCGGACAGATTTATCTGGCCCGGTATGGCAGCTGACATTAAGCAGTGGTCCCGCACGTGTTTACGTTGCCAAGCCACCAAAGTTGGCAGACACACAAGGGCACCTACATCAACCTTTGCCGACCCAGACGGTCGTTTTACTCACTTGCATGCAGATTTGGTGGGCCCACTTGAAAATGTGAATGGATTCGAGTACATTTTGACAATAATCGACCGGTTTACTCGGTGGCCAGTCGCCATCCCACTGCAATCAACTACAGCTGAAACAGTGGCCAGTGCTATTTTTAATAACTGGATCACAAACTTCGGATGCCCTTCGGTAATCACTACCGATAGGGGTCCACAGTTTCAATCAGCCCTTTTCAACGAATTCACTGATCTATTGGGAATTAAACATATTTCCACTACAGCATATCACCCTTGTTCCAACGGCCTCGTAGAAAGATTCCATCGGCAGCTTAAGTATGCTATAACTGCTTCAACTAAAGGCCGAACTTGGGTTGATAAACTTCCCCTGATCATGCTGGCTTTGAGGAATACTGTCAAGCAGGACTTGAACTGTACCAGTGCTGACTTGGTTTTTGGGACTCCCCTAACCTTGCCAGGACAGATCTTCGGCCCTGTATCGGACAACCTACCTAGCAGCCAGTTTATCAGCGACCTTCGGCAGAAAATGTCTGAAACTGTTTATACGCCGACCAGAGCCTTTCACAGGACATATTACATCCCAGCTGATCTGCATACAGCCAAGTTCGTATTTCTACGCCGAGATATGGTCCGTAAACCTTTAACACCCAACAACACTGGACCGCATCAGGTCATTTCTCGAGCGTCGAAATATTTTGTTCTAGATCTCGCCGGCAAGCGAACTACGGTCAGCATTGACCGGTTAAAACCAGCTTATATCAACAGTGACGACCAACCTGTGACCACTCAGCCAACACCTGTTTCTGAGACATCACATAAACACCCATCTTCTACGCCTGAACCCCAAATTAACCCACCTACACGGACCAGGTCCGGCAGGCGCGTTCATTGGCCAGCAAAGTACACCACATTTTATACATATTAATGTCCAAACTACGTTGACCATTAATCTCGTGGGGCTATTTGTAGAATCGTCCGTATTTTTCCACTCAACCCGTTTAAAGGCGGAATTTTCCATAAGAGCTAGTTTCGACCAATCAACACCACACATTGCGAAACTCGGCTTATTATTGGTCGAGACGCCCCAGGATAAATTTCGGCGGGAATGCGCTGGGAGCCGATCTAATTTTCGCAGAGTAAATAAAAGGACGAATCTTAGTCCGATTCACTAGTCAGCAATTCACTCTCAGAGAGATTTCTACAGAGATCCACGCGTGTCTACATCTTGACTTAAAGGACTTTTCGCGCGTCAACACCTGACTCAACCTTCAACCTCTTTCTCTCTCTCTCTCTGAAATCTTAGTACGTTTCTAAAAAGGTGTTATTCTACACTACCAAACAGAAATTATTACTAAAGCAAATATATATAAAAAATACGGTCCAAGGTGAATAACTCTGCCAAAACAAAAACATACAAAATTCAGCAAAAAAAATCTCGCAACTACAATACTTTAAAATTTATCTCTCGATAAATTTTCCTCAAATTTTTATGTGAACACTTTTCCTAAACAAAGGAACATTCATGAACTTTGAGTTCATAAAATACTTCATTCAACTTTTGTTCAACAATTCAGTTATTTCGACTGAAACACAACTTTTTCGAAAATTGTATTGTAATTTATTTGTACATAAATATTCAATGTTTGTTTCTAATTGAATTCACGACTACCTTTGTTTCTTCGTTCAATATTGCCTTTGAGATTTATTCCTTGTGTATGTCTACGCTAAATTGTTGTGATTAATATGAAGAACATGCTTTTCACGTTTATTACCACAAACCTAAAACCCTTCTGATTACACACTAATTCATAGCAATCCCAACAAGACAGTCACAGAAAGTCCCACGCAGACGACCCCCAGTCCCAGAAAGTCCCACGCAGACGACCACCCACCCAGGAGACAGTCCCAGAAAGTCCCACGCAGACGATACCCACTCCCAGAAAATCCCACGCAGACGACCCCCCACCCAGGCGACAGTCCCAGAAAGTCCCACGCAGACGACCCCCAGTCCCAGAAAGTCCCACGAAGACGACCCCCCACCCAGGCGACAGTCCCAGAAAGTCCCACGCAGACGACCCCCAGTCCCAGAAAGTCCCACGCAGACGAACCCCAGTCCCAGAAAGTCCCACGCTGACGACCCCCCCACCCAGGAGACAGTCCAAGAAAGTCCTACGCAGACGACCCCCAACCCAGGAGACAGTCCAAGAAAGTCCCACGCAGAAGACCCCCAGTACCAGAAAGTCCCAAGCAGACGACCCCCCACCCAGGCGACAGTCCCAGAAAGTCCCACGCAGACGACCCCCAGTCCCAGAAAGTCCCACGAAGACGACCCCCCACCCAGGCGACAGTCCCAGAAAGTCCCACGCAGACGACCCCCAGTCCCAGAAAGTCCCACGCAGACGAACACCAGTCCCAGAAAGTCCCACGCTGACGACCCCCACACCCAGGAGACAGTCCAAGAAAGTCCAACGCAGACGATCCCCCAACCCAGGAGACAGTCCAAGAAAGTCCCACGCAGAAGACCCCCAGTCCCAGAAAGTCCCACGCAGACGACCCCGCAGACAGGAGACAGTCCCAGAAAGTCCCACGCAGACGACACCCAGTACCAGAAAGTCCCACGCATATGACCCCCAGTCCCAGAAAGTCCCACGCAGACGATCCCCAGTCCCAGAAAGTCCCACGCAGACGACCCCCCACCCAGGCGACAGTCCCAGAAAGACCCACGCAGACGACCCACCACCTAGAAGACAGTCGCACAAAGTCCCACGCAGACGACCACACCCAGGAGACAGTCCCAGAAAGTCCCACGCAGACGATTCCCAGTCCCAGAAAGTCCCACGCAGACGACCCCCCACCCAGGAGACAGTACAAGAAAGTCCTACGCAGACGACCCCCCCACCCAGGAGACACTCCCAGAAAGTCCCACGCAGACGACCCCCAGTCCCAGAAAGTCCCACGCAGACGACCCCCAGTCCCAGAAAGTCCCACGCAGACGACCCCCCAGACAGGAGACAGTCCCAGAAAGTCTAGCGCAGACGACCCCCAGTCCCAGAAAGTCCCACGCATATGACCGCCAGTCCCAGAAAGTCCCACGCAGACGATCCCCAGTCCCAGAAAGTCCCACGCAGACGACCCCCCACCCAGGCGACAGTCCCAGAAAGTCCCACGCAGACGACCCACCACCTAGAAGACAGTCGCACAAAGTCCCAGGCAGACGACCCCCACCCAGGAGACAGTCCCAGAAAGACCCACGCAGAAAACCCCCACTCCCAGAAAGTCCCACGCAGACGACTCCCCACCCAGGAGACAGTCCCAGAAAGTCCGACGCAGACGAAACCCAGTCCCAGACAGTCCCACGCAGACGGCCCCCACCAAGGAGACAGTCAAAGAAAGAGCAACGCAGACGACCCCCACCCAGGAGACAGTCCCAGAAAGTCCCATGCAGAAGACCTCCAGTCACAGAAAGTCCCACGCAGACGACCCACCAGACAGGAGACAGTCCCAGAAAGTCCCACGCAGACGACCCCCAGTCCCAGAAAGACCCACGCAGACGACCCCCACCCAGGAGACAGTCCCAGAAAGTCCCACGCAGACGACCCCCACTCCCAGAAAGTCCCACGCAGACGACCCCCCACCCAGGCGACAGTCCCAGAAAGTCCCACGCAGACGACCCCCAGTCCCAGAAAGTCCCACGCAGACGACCCCCCACCCAGGCGACAGTCCCAGAAAGTCCCACGCAGACGACCCTCAGTCCCAGAAAGGCTCACGCAGATGAACCCCAGTCCCAGAAAGTCCCACGCAGACGCCCCCCCCCCCCCACCCAGGAGTCAGTCCAAGAAAGTCCTACGCAGACAACCCCACAACCCAGGAGACAGTCCAAGAAAGTCCCACGCAGATGAACCCCAGTCCCAGAAAGTCCCACGCAGACGACCCACCCCACCCAGGAGTCAGTCCAAGAAAGACCTACGCAGACGACCCCACCCACCCAGGAGACAGTCCCAGAAAGTCCCACGCAGACGACCCGGATTCCCAGAAAGTCCAACGCAGACGACACCCAGCCCATGTGAGACTCCCAGAAAGTCCCATGCAGACGACCTCCAGTCCCATAAAGTCCCACGCAGACGACCCCTCGCCCAGGAGACAGTCCCAGAAAGTCCCACGCAGACGACCCACGAGACAGGTGACAGTCCCAGAAAGTCCCACGCAGACGACCCCCCCACCCAGGAGACAGTAACAGAAAGTCCCACGCAGACGACACCCAGCCCAGGAGACAGTCCCAGAAAGTCCCATGCAGTCGACCTCCAGTCCCAGCAAGTCCCACGCAGACGATCCCTAACCCAGGAGACAGTCCCAGAAAGTCCCACGCAGACGACCCACCAGACAGGAGACAGTCCCAGAAAGTCCCACGCAGACGACCCCCAGTCCCAGAAAGTCCCACGCAGACGACCCCCCACCAAGGAGACAGTCCCAGAAAGTTCCACGCAGACGACCCCCACTCCCAGAAAGTCCCACGTAGACGACCCCCCCACCCAGGCGACAGTCCCAGAAAGTCCCACGCAGACGACCCCCAGTCCCAGAAAGTCCCACGCAGACGACCCCCCACCCAGGCGACAGTCCCAGAAAGTCCCACGCAGACGACCCCCATTCCCAGAAAGTCCCACGCAGACGACCCCCCACCCAGGAGACAGTCCCAGAAAGTCCCACGCAGACGACACCCAGTCCCAGAAAGTCCCACGCAGACGGCCCCCACCAAGGAGACAGTCACAGAAAGTCCCACGCAGACGACACCCCACCCAGGAGACAGTCCAAGAAAGTCTTACGCAGACGAACCCCATTCCCAGAAAGTCCCACGCAGACGACCCCCCACCCAGGAGACAGTCCCAGAACGTCCTACGCAGACGACCCCCCAGACAGGAGACAGTCCCAGAAAGTCCCACGCAGACGACCCCAGTCCCAGAAAGTCCCACGCAGACGACCCCCCACCAAGGAGACAGTCCAAGAAAGTCCTAGGCAGACGACCCCCCCCACCAAGGAGACAGTCCCAGAAAGTCACACGCAGACGATCCCCATTCCCAGAAATTCCCAAACAGACGACCTCCCACCCTGGAGACAGTACCAGAAAGTCCCACGCAGAAGACCCCCCAGACAGGAGACAGTCCGAGAAAGTCCCACGCAGACGACCCCAGTCCCAGAAAGTCCCACGCAGACGACCCCCCACCCAGTAGACAGTCCAAGAAAGTCCTACGCAGAAGACCCCCCCAAAGGAGACAGTCCCAGAAAGTCTCACGCAGACGATCCCCATTCCCAGAACGTCCCACGCAGACGACCCACCAGACAGGAGACAGTCCGAGAAAGTCCCACGCAGACGACCCCCAGTCCCAGAAAGTTCCACGCAGACGACCCCCCACCCAGGAGACAGTCCCAGAAAGTCCCACGCAGACGACCCCCAGTCCCAGAAAGTCCCACTCAGACGACCCCCAGTCCCAGAAAGTCCCACAAAGACGACCCCCCACCCAGGAGTCAGTCCCAGAAAGTCCCACGCAGACGACCCCCTGTCCCAGAAATTCCCAAGCAGACGACCCCCCACCCTGGAGACAGTACCAGAAAGTCCCACGCAGAAGACACCCCAGACAGGAGACAGTCCCAGAAAGTCCCACGCAGACGACCCCAGTCCCAGAAAGTCCCACGCAGACGACCCCCCCCACCCAGGAGACAGTCCAAGAAAGTCCTACGCAGACGACCCCCATTCCCAGAAAGTCCCACGCAGACGACCCCCCACCCAGGAGACAGTCCCAGAACGTCCCACGCAGACGACCCCCCAGACAGGAGACAGTCCCAGAAAGTCCCACGCAGACGGACCCAGTCCCAGAAAGTCCCACGCAGACGACCCCCCACCAAGGAGACAGTCCAAGAAAGTCCTAGGCAGATGACCCCCCCCACCAAGGAGAAAGTCCCAGAAAGTCACACGCAGACGATCCCCTGTCCCAGAAATTCCCAAGCAGACGACCCCCCACCCTGGAGACAGTACCAGAAAGTCCCACGCAGACGACCCCCTGTCCCAGAAATTCCCAAGCAGACGACCCCCCACCCTGGAGACAGTACCAGAAACTCCCACGCAGAAGACACCCCAGACAGGAGACAGTCCCAGAAAGTCCCACGCAGACGACCCCAGTCCCAGAAAGACCCACGCAGACGACCCCCACCCAGGAGACAGTCCAAGAAAGTCCTACGCAGACGACCCCCCCACCAAGGAGACAGTCCCAGAAAGTCCCACGCAGACGACCCCCTTCCCAGAAAGTCCCACGCAGACGACCCCACCCAGGAGACAGTCCCAGAAAGTCCGACGCAGACGACACCCAGTCCCAGAAAGTCCCACGCAGACGGCCCCACCCCGGAGACAGTCACAGAAAGTCCCATGCAGACGACCTCCAGTCCCAGAAAGTCCCACGCAGATGACCCCCAGTCCCACAAAGTCCCACGCAGACGACCCCCGACCCAGCAGTCATTTCCCAGAAAGTACCACGCAGACGACACCCAGTCCCAGAAAGTCCCACGCAGACCACCCCCAGTCCAAGTAAGTCCCACACAGACGAACCCCCACCCTGGAGTCAGTCCCAGAAAGTCCCATGCAGACGACCCCCTGTCCCAGAAATTCCCACGCAGACGAACACCCACCAAGGAGACAGTCCAAGAAAGTCCCACGCAGACGACCCCCCACCAAGGAGACAGTCCCAGAAAGTCCCACGCAGACGACCCCCCACCAAGGAGACAGTCCAAGAAAGTCCTACGCAGACGACCCCCCCAAAGGAGACAGTCCCAGAAAGTCCCACGCAGACGACCCCCATTCCCAGAAAGTCCCACGCAGACGACCCCCCACCCAGGAGACAGTCCCAGATCGTCCCACGCAGACGACCCACCAGACAGGAGACAGTCCGAGAAAGTCCCACGCAGACGACCCCCAGTCCCAGAAAGTCCCACGCAGACGACCCCCCACCCAGGAGACAGTCCAAAAAGTCCTACGCAGACGACGCCCCCACCCAGGAGTCAGTCCCAGAAAGTCCCACGACGACGATCCCCAGTCCCAGAAAATCCCCTTCAGGCGACCCCCATACCCAGAAAGTCCCACAAAGACGACCCCCCACCCAGGAGTCAGTCCCAGAAAGTCACACGCAGACGACCCCCTGTCCCAGAAATTCCCAAGCAGACGAACCCCCACCCTAGATACAGTACCAGAAAGTCCCACGCAGACGACCCCAGTCCCAGAAAGTCTCACGCAGACGACCCCCCACCCAGGAGACAGTCCAAGAAAGTCCTACGCAGACGACCCCCCCAAAGGAGACAGTCCCAGAAAGTCCCACGCAGACGACCCCCATTCACAGAAAGTCCCACACAGACGACCCCCCACCCAGGAGACAGTCCCAGAACGTCCCACGCAGACGACCCACCAGACAGGAGACAGTCCGAGAAAGTCCCACGCAGACGACCCCCTGTCCCAGAAATTCCCACGCAGACGAACCCGCACCCAGGAGACAGTCCCAGAAAGTCCTACGCAGACGTCCTCCCCACCAAGGAGACAGTCCCAGAAAGTCCCACGCAGACGACCCCCCACCAAGGAGACAGTCCAAGAAAGTCCTACGCAGACGACCCCCCCCCACCCAGGAGACAGTCCCAGAAAGTCCCACGCAGACGACCCCCAGTCCCACAAAGTCCCACGCAGACGACCCACCACCCAGCAGACATTTCCCAGAAAGTCCCACGCAGACGACCCGCAGTCCCAGAAAGTCCCACGCAGACGACCCCCCACCCAGGAGACAGTCCAAAAAGTCCTACGCAGACGACGCCCCCACCCAGGAGTCAGTCCCAGAAAGTCCCACGACGACGATCCCCAGTTCCAGAAAGTCCCCTTCAGGCGACCCCCATACCCAGAAAGTCCCACAAAGACGACCCCCCACCCAGGAGTCAGTCCCAGAAAGTCACACGCAGACGACCCCCTGTCCCAGAAATTCCCAAGCAGACGAACCCCCACCCTAGATACAGTACCAGAAAGTCCCACGCAGACGACCCCAGTCCCAGAAAGTCTCACGCAGACGACCCCCCACCCAGGAGACAGTCCAAGAAAGTCCTACGCAGACGACCCCCCCAAAGGAGACAGTCCCAGAAAGTCCCACGCAGACTACCCCCATTCCCAGAAAGTCCCACGCAGACGACCCCCCACCCAGGAGACAGTCCCAGAACGTCCCACGCAGACGACCCACCAGACAGGAGACAGTCCGAGAAAGTCCCACGCAGACGACCCCCTGTCCCAGAAATTCCCACGCAGACGAACCCGCACCCAGGAGACAGTCCCAGAAAGTCCTACGCAGACGACCCCCCCACCAAGGAGACAGTCCAAGAAAGTCCTACGCAGACGACCCCCCACCAAGGAGACAGTCCAAGAAAGTCCTACGCAGACGACCCCCCCCACCAAGGAAACAGTCCCAGAAAGTCACACGCAGACGATCCCCTGTCCCAGAAAGTCCCACGCAGACGACCCCCCAGACAGGAGAGAGTCCCAGAAAGTCCGACGCAGACGACCCCCAGTCCCAGAAAGTCCCACGCAGACGACCCCCCACCCAGGAGACAGTCCAAGAAAGTCCTATGCAGACGACCCCCCCACCCAGGAGACAGTCCGAGAAAGTCCCACGCAGACGAACCCCAGTCCCAGAAAGTCCCACGCAGACGACCCCCCACCCAGGAGACAGTCCCAGAAAGTCCCACGCAGACGACCCCCAGTCCCAGAAAGTCCCACTCAGACGACCCCCAGTCCCAGAAAGTCCCACAAAGACGACCCCCCACCCAGGAGTCAGTCCCAGAAAGTCCCACGCAGACGACCCCCTGTCCCAGAAATTCCCAAGCAGACGACCCCCCACCCTGGAGACAGTCCCAGAAAGTCCGACGCAGACGACACCCAGTCCCAGAAAGTCCCACGCAGACGGCCCCACCCCGGAGACAGTCACAGAAAGTCCCATGCAGACGACCTCCAGTCCCAGAAAGTCCCACGCAGATGACCCCCAGTCCCACAAAGTCCCACGCAGACGACCCCCCACCCAGGAGTCAGTCCCAGAAAGTCCCACGCAGACGACCCCCTGTCCCAGAAAGTCCCACACAGACGACCCCCCACCCAGGAGTCAGTCCCAGAAAGTCACACGCAGACGACCCCCAGTCCCTGAAACTCCCACGCAGACGACCCCTCACCTGGAGACAGTACCAGAAAGTCCCACGCAGACGACCCCCCAGACAGGAGAGAGTCCCAGAAAGTCCGACGCAGACGACCCCCAGTCCCAGAAAGTCCCACGCAGACGACCCCCCACCCAGGAGACAGTCCAAGAAAGTCCTATGCAGACGACCCCCCAACCCAGGAGACAGTCCCAGAAAGTCCCACGCAGACGACTCCCATTCCCAGAAAGTCCCACGCAGACGACCCCCACCCCGGAGACAGTCCCAGAAAGTCCGACGCAGACGACACCCAGTCCCAGAAAGTCCCACGCAGACGGCCCCCCAGACAGGAGACACTCCCAGAAAGTCCTACGCAGACGACCCCCCCACCAAGGAGACAGTCCAAGAAAGTCCTACGCAGACGACCCCCCACCAAGGAGACAGTCCAAGAAAGTCCCACGCAGACGACCCCCCACCAAGGAGACAGTCCCAGAAAGTCCCACGCAGACGACCCCCCACCAAGGAGACAGTCCAAGAAAGTCCCACGCAGACGACACCCAGCCCAGGAGACAGTCCCAGAAAGTACCATGCAGACGAACCCAGTCCCAAAAAGTCCCACGCAGACGACCCCCACCCAGGAGACAGTCCAAGAAAGTCCTACGCAGACGACCCCACCACCAAGGTGACAGTCCCAGAAAGTCCCACGCAGACGACCCCCATTCCCAGAAAGTCCCACGCAGACGACCCCCACCCAGGAGACAGTCCCAGAAAGTCCGACGCAGACGACACCCAGTCCCAGAAAGTCCCACGCAGACGACACCCAGTCCCAGAAATCCCACGCAGACCACCCCCAGTCCAAGTAAGTCCCACACAGACGAACCCCCACCCTGGAGTCAGTCCCAGAAAGTCCCACGCAGACGATCCCCTGTCCCAGAAATTCCCACGCAGACGAACCCCCACCCAGGAGACAGTCCCAGAAAGTCCCACGCAGACGACCCCCAGTCCCAGAAAGTCCGACTCAGACGACCCCAGTCCCAGAAAGTCCCACACAGACGACCCCCCACCCAGGAGTCTGTCCCAGAAAGTCCCACGCAGACGACCCCCAGTCCCTGAAATTCCCACGCAGACGACCCCACACACTGGAGACAGTACCAGAAAGTCCCACGCAGACGACCCCCCAGACAGGAGAGAGTCCCAGAAAGTCCCACGCAGACGACTCCCATTCCCAGAAAGTCCCACGCAGACGACCCCCACCCCGGAGACAGTCCCAGAAAGTCCGACGCAGACGACACCCAGTCCCAGAAAGTCCCACGCAGACGGCCCCCACCCAGGAGACAGTCCAAGAAAGTCCCACGCAGACGACCCCCCACCAGGGAGAGAGTCCAAGAAAGTCCTACGCAGACGACCCCCCCACCCAGGAGACAGTCCCAGAAAGTCCCACGCAGACGACCCCCAGTCCCACAAAGTCCCACGCAGACGACCCCCCACCCAGCAGACATTTCCCAGAAAGTCCCACGCAGACGACCCGCAGTCCCAGAGAGTCCCACGCAGACGACCCCCACAAGGGAGACAGTCCCAGAAAGTCCGACGCAGACGACACCCAGTCCCAGAAAGTCCCACGCAGACGGCCCCCACCCAGGAGACAGTCCAAGAAAGTCCTACGCAGACGAACCCCCCACCCAGGAGACAGTCCCAGAAAGTCCCACGCAGACGACCCCCAGTCCCACAAAGTCCCACGCAGACGACCCCCCCCAGCAGACATTTCCCAGAAACTCCCACGCAGACGACACCCAGTCCGAGAAAGTCCCACGCAGACCACCCCCAGTCACAGAAAGTCCCACGAAGACGACCCCCAGTCCCAGAAAGTCCGACGGAGACGACCCCCAGTCCAAGAAAGTCCCACGCAGACGACCCCCCACCCAGGAGACAGTCCAAGAAAGTCCTACGCAGACGACGCCCCCACCCAGGAGTCAGTCCCAGAAAGTCCCACGCAGACAACCCCCAGTCCCAGAAAGTCCCACTCAGGCGACCCCCATACCCAGAAAGTCCCACAAAGACGACCCCACACCCAGTAGTCAGTCCCAGAAAGTCCCACGCAGACGACCCCCTGTCCCAGAAATTCCTAAGCAGACGAACCCCCACCCTGGAGACAGTACCAGAAAGTCCCACGCAGACGATCCCAGTCCCAGAAAGTCCCACGCAGACGGCCCCACACCCAGGAGACAGTCCCAGAAAGTCCTACGCAGACGACCCCCCCACCAAGGAGACTGTCCCAGAAAGTCCCACGCAGACGACCCCTATTCCCAGAAAGTCCCACGCAGAGGAACCCCCACCCAGGAGACAGTCCCAGAAAGTCCTACGCAGACGACACCCAGTCCCAGAAAGTCCCACGCAGACGGCCCCCACCCAGGAGACAGTAAGAGAAAGTGCAACGCAGACGACACCCAGCCCAGGAGACAGTCCCAGAAAGTCCCACGCAGAAGACCCCCCAGACAGGAAACAGTCCCAAAAGTCCCACGCAGACGACCCCAGTCCCAGAAAGTCCCACGCAGACGACCCCCCACCAAGGAGACAGTCCAAGAAAGTCCTACGCAGACGACCCCCCCACCAAGGAGACAGTCCCAGAAAGTCCCACGCAGACGACCCCCTGTCCCAGAAATTCCCAAGCAGACGACACCCCACCCTGGAGACAGTACCACAAAGTCCCACGCAGACGACACACCAGACAGGAGACAGTCCCTGAAAGTACCATGCAGACGACCTCCAGTCCCAGAAAGTCCCACGCAGACGAACCCCCACCCAGGAGTCAGTCCCAGAAAGTCCCATGCAGACGACCTCCAGTCCCAGAAAGTCCCACGCAGATGACCCCCAGTCCCACAATGTCCCACGCAGACGACCCCCGACCCAGCAGACATTTCCCAGAAAGTCCCACGCAGACGACACCCAGTCCCAGAAAGTCCCACGCAGACCACCCCCAGTCCGAGTAAGTCACACACAGACGAACCCCCACCCTGGAGTCACTCCCAGAACGTCCCACGCAGACGACCCACCAGACAGGAGACAGTCCCAGAAAGTCCTACGCAGACGACACCCAGTCCAAGAAAGTCCCACGCAGACGGCCCCCACCCAGAAGACAGTCACAGTAAGTCCCACGCAGACTACACCCAGCCCAGGAGACAGTCCCTGAAAGTACCATGCAGACGACCTCCAGTCCCAGAAAGTCCAACGCAGACGACCCCCCACCTAGGAGACAGTCCAAGAAAGTCCTACGCAGACGAACCCCCCCAAAGGAGACAGTCCCAGAAAGTCCCACGCAGACGACCCCCATTCCCAGAAAGTCACACGCAGACGACACCCCACCCAGGAGAGAGTCCCAGAAAGTCCCACGCAGACGACCCCCCCCAGCAGACATTTCCCAGAAACTCCCACGCAGACGACACCCAGTCCGAGAAAGTCACACGCAGACCACCCCCAGTCACAGAAAGTCCCACGAAGACGACCCCCAGTCCCAGAAAGTCCGACGGAGACGACCCCCAGTCCAAGAAAGTCCCACGCAGACGACCCCCCACCCAGGAGACAGTCCAAGAAAGTCCTACGCAGACGACGCCCCCACCCAGGAGTCAGTCCCAGAAAGTCCCACGCAGACAACCCCCAGTCCCAGAAAGTCCCACTCAGGCGACCCCCATACCCAGAAAGTCCCACAAAGACGACCCCACACCCAGTAGTCAGTCCCAGAAAGTCCCACGCAGACGACCCCCTGTCCCAGAAATTCCTAAGCAGACGAACCCCCACCCTGGAGACAGTACCAGAAAGTCCCACGCAGACGATCCCAGTCCCAGAAAGTCCCACGCAGACGGCCCCACACCCAGGAGACAGTCCCAGAAAGTCCTACGCAGACGACCCCCCCACCAAGGAGACTGTCCCAGAAAGTCCCACGCAGACGACCCCCATTCCCAGAAAGTCCCACGCAGAGGAACCCCCACCCAGGAGACAGTCCCAGAAAGTCCTACGCAGACGACACCCAGTCCCAGAAAGTCCCACGCAGACGGCCCCACCCAGGAGACAGTAAGAGAAAGTGCAACGCAGACGACACCCAGCCCAGGAGACAGTCCCAGAAAGTCCCACGCAGAAGACCCCCCAGACAGGAAACAGTCCCAAAAGTCCCACGCAGACGACCCCAGTCCCAGAAAGTCCCACGCAGACGACCCCCCACCAAGGAGACAGTCCAAGAAAGTCCTACGCAGACGACCCCCCCACCAAGGAGACAGTCCCAGAAAGTCCCACGCAGACGACCCCCTGTCCCAGAAATTCCCAAGCAGACGACACCCCACCCTGGAGACAGTACCACAAAGTCCCACGCAGACGACACACCAGACAGGAGACAGTCCCTGAAAGTACCATGCAGACGACCTCCAGTCCCAGAAAGTCCCACGCAGACGAACCCCCACCCAGGAGTCAGTCCCAGAAAGTCCCATGCAGACGACCTCCAGTCCCAGAAAGTCCCACGCAGATGACCCCCAGTCCCACAATGTCCCACGCAGACGACCCCCGACCCAGCAGACATTTCCCAGAAAGTCCCACGCAGACGACACCCAGTCCCAGAAAGTCCCACGCAGACCACCCCCAGTCCGAGTAAGTCACACACAGACGAACCCCCACCCTGGAGTCACTCCCAGAACGTCCCACGCAGACGACCCACCAGACAGGAGACAGTCCCAGAAAGTCCTACGCAGACGACACCCAGTCCAAGAAAGTCCCACGCAGACGGCCCCCACCCAGAAGACAGTCACAGTAAGTCCCACGCAGACTACACCCAGCCCAGGAGACAGTCCCTGAAAGTACCATGCAGACGACCTCCAGTCCCAGAAAGTCCAACGCAGACGACCCCCCACCTAGGAGACAGTCCAAGAAAGTCCTACGCAGACGAACCCCCCCAAAGGAGACAGTCCCAGAAAGTCCCACGCAGACGACCCCCATTCCCAGAAAGTCACACGCAGACGACACCCCACCCAGGAGAGAGTCCCAGAAAGTCCCAAGCAGACGACCCACCAGACAGGAGACAGTCTGAGAAAGTCCCACGCAGACGACCCCCTGTCCCAGAAATTCCCACGCAGACGAACCCCCACCCACAAGACAGTCCCAGAAAGTCCCACGCAGACGAATCCCAGTCCCAGAAAGTCCGACTCAGACGACCCCAGTCCCAGAAATTCCCACGCAAACGACCCCTCACCCTGGAGACAGTACCAGAAAGTCCCACGCAGACGACCCCCCAGACAGGAGAGAGTCCCAGAAAGTCCGACGCAGACGACCCCCAGTCCCAGAAAGTCCCACGCAGACGACACCCCACCCAGGAGACAGTCCAAGAAAGTCATATGCAGACGACCCCCCCACCCAGGAGACAGTCCCACAAAGTCCCACGCAGATGACTCCCAGTCCCAGAAAGTCCCACGAGACGACCCATCACCCAGGAGACAGTCCCAGAATGTCCCACGCAGACGACCCACCAGACAGCAGACAGTCCGAGAAAGTCCCATGCAGACGACCCCCAGTCCCAGAAAGTCCCACGCAGACGACCCCCCACACAGGAGACAGTCCCAGAAAGTCCTACGCAGACGACACCCAGTCCCAGAAAGTCCCACGCAGACGGCCCCCACCCAGGAGACAGTCACAGAAAGTCCCACGCAGACGACACCCAGCCCAGGAGACAGTCCCAGAAAGTACCATGCAGACGACCTCCAGTCCCAGAAAGTCCCACGCAGACGACCCCCCCACCCAGGAGTCAGTCCCAGAAAGTCCCACGCAGACGACCCCGAGTCCCAGAAAGTCCCACTCAGACGACCCCCAGTCCCAGAAATTCCCACAAAGATGACCCCCCACCCAGGAGTCAGTCCCAGAAAGTCCCACGCAGACGACCCCCTGTCCCAGAAATTCCCAAGCAGATGATCCCCACCCTGGAGACAGTACCAGAAAGTCCCACGCAGAAGACCCCCAGACAGGAGACAGTCCCAGAAAGTCCCACGCAGACGACCCCAGTCCCAGAAAGTCCCACGCAGACGACCCCCCACCAAGGAGACAGTCCCAGAAAGTCCCACGCAGACGACCCCCATTCCCAGAAAGTCCCACGCAGACGAACCCCCAACCAGGAGACAGTCCCAGAAAGTCCGACGCAGACGACACCCAGTCCCAGAAAGTCCCATGCAGACGGCCCCCACCCAGGAGACAGTAAGAGAAAGTGCAACGCAGACGACACCCAGCCCAGGAGACAGTCCCAGAAAGTCCCACGCAGAAGACCCCCCAGACAGGAAACAGTCCCACAAAGTCCCACGCAGACGACCCCAGTCCCAGAAAGTCCCACGCAGACGACCCCCCAACCAGGAGACAGTCCAAGAAAGTCCTACGCAGACGACACCCCCACCAAGGAGACAGTCCCAGAAAGTCCCACGCAGACGACCCCCATTCCCAGAAAGTCCCACGCAGACGACCCCCCACCCAGGAGACAGTCCCAGAACGTCCCACGCAGACGACCCCCCAGACAAGAGACAGTCCCAGAAAGTCCCACGCAGACGACCCCAGTCCCAGAAAGTCCCACGCAGACGACCCCTCACCCAGGAACAGTCCAAGAAAGTCCTACGCAGACGACCCCCCCACCAAGGAGACAGTCCCAAAAATCCCACGCAGACGACCCCCTGTCCCAGAAATTCCCTAGCAGACGACCCCCCAGACTGGAGACAGTACCAGAAAGTCCCACGCAGACGACCCCAGTCCCAGAAAGTCCCACGCAGACGACCCCCAGTCCCAGAAAGTCCCACGCAGACGACCCCCCACCCAGGAGACAGTCCCAGAAAGTCCTACGCAGACGACACCCAGTCCCAGAAAGTCCCACGCAGACGGCCCCTACCCAGGAGACAGTCACAGTAAGTCCCACGCAGACGACACCCAGCCCAGGAGTTAGTCCCTGAAAGTACCATGCAGACGACCTCCAGTCCCAGAAAGTCCCACGAAGACGACCCCCCCACCCAGGTGTCAGTCCCAGAAAGTCCCACGCAGACGACCCCCAGTCCCAGAAAGTCCCTCGCAGACGGCCCCACCCAGGAGACAGTCACAGAAAGTCCAACGCAGACGACACCCAGCCAAGCAGACTGTCCCAGAAAGTCCCATGCAGACGACCTCCAGTCCCAGAAAGTCCCACGCAGATGACCCCCAGTCCCACAAAGTCCCACGCAGACGACCCCCGACCCAGCAGACATTTCCCAGAAAGTCCCACGCAGACGACACCCAGTCCCAGAAAGTCCCACGCAGACCACCCCCAGTCCGAGTAAGTCACACACAGACGAACCCCCACCCTGGAGTCACTCCCAGAACGTCCCACGCAGACGACCCACCAGACAGGAGACAGTCCGAGAAAGTCCCACGCAGACGACCCCCAGTCCGAGAAAGTCCCACGCAGACGCCCCCCCACCCAGGAGACAGTCCCAGAAAGTCCTACGCAGACGACACCCAGTCCCAGAATGTCCCACGCAGACGGCCCCCACCCAGGAGACAGTCACAGTAAGTCCACGCAGACGACACCCCACCCAGGAGACAGTCCCAGAAAGTCCCACTCAGACGACCCCCAGTCCGAGAAAGTCCCACACAGACGACCCCCCACCCAGGAGACAGTCCCAGAAAGTCCCATTCAGACGACCCCCAGTCCCAGAAAGTCCGACTCAGACGACCCCAGTCCCAGAAAGTCCCACACAGACGACCCCCCAGCCAGGAGTCAGTCCCAGAAAGTCACACGCAGACGACCCCCAGTCCCTGAAATTCCCACGCAGACGACTCCTCACCCTGGAGAATGTACCAGAAAGTCCCACGCAGAAGACCCCCCAGACAGGAGAGAGTCCCAGAAAGTCCCACGCAGACGACCCCCAGTCCCAGAAAGTCCCACGCAGACGACCCCCCACCCAGGAGACACTCCGAGAAAGTCCTACGCAGACGACACCCAGTCCGAGAAAGTCACACGCAGACCACCCCCAGTCACAGAAAGTCCCACGAAGACGACCCCCAGTCCCAGAAAGTCCGACGCAGACGACCCCCAGTCCAAGAAAGTCCGACGCAGACGACCCCCCACCCAGGAGACAGTCCAAGAAAGTCCTACGCAGACGACGCCCCCACCCAGGAGTCAGTCCCAGAAAGTCCCACGCAGACGACCCCCAGTCCCAGAAAGTCCCACTCAGGCGACCCCCATACCCAGAAAGTCCCACAAAGACGACCCCCACCCAGGAGTCAGTCCAAGAAAGTCCCACGCAGACGACCCCCAGTCCCAGAAAGTCCCACGCAGACGACCCCCACCCAGGAGACAGTCCCAGAAAGTCCCAGGCAGACGATCCCCAGCCCCAGAAAGTCCCACGCAGACGACCCCCAGTCCCACAATGTCCTACGCAGACAACCCCCCCACCCAGGGGACAGTCCCAGAAAGTCCCACGCAGACGACCCCCCCGCATGAGACAGTCCAAGAAAGTCCCACGGAGACGACCCACAGTCCCAGAAAGTCCAACGCAGACGACCCCCATCCATGAGACCGTCCCAGAAATTCCCACGCAGACGAACCGTAGTCCCAGAAAGTCCCAGGCAGACGACCCCAAGACAGGAGACAGTCCCAGAAAGTCCGACGCAGACGACACCCAGTCCCAGAAAGTCCCACGCAGACGGCCCCCACCCAGGAGACAGTCCAAGAAAGTCCCACGCAGACGACCCCCCACCAGGGAGACAGTCCAAGAAAGTCCTACGCAGAAAAGGAGACGTCCAGCAGCCCTGTTTCTGATCTCTTTGTATCTTCTGCATATTTGAGCGTCTAATGTAAAAAGATATACTACGTCCAGCAGCATGGCCTCTGATCGGTTGGTTTCCGGTCCATATCTGAGCGTCTAATATAAGATTTTAGACTACGTCCAGCAGCATGGCCTCTGACCTGTTGGCTTCCGGTCCATATTTGAGCGTCTTGTGTAAGATGATACACTACGTCCAGCTGCCCTGTTTCTGATCTATTGGTTTCTGGTGCATATTTGCGCGTGTAATGTAAAAAGATAATCTACGTCCAGCAGCATGGCCTCTGATCTGTTGGTTTCCGGTCCATATTTGTGCGTCTAATGTAAGATTTTAAACTACGCCCAGCAGCATGGCCTCTGACCTGTTGGCTTCCGGTCCATATTTGACCCTCTTGTGTAAGATGATACACTACGTCCAGCAGCCATGATTCTGATGTGTTGGTTTCTGGTGCCTATATGAGCGTCTAATGTAAAGATATACTACGTCCAGCAGCATGGCCTCTGATCTGTTGGTTTCCGGTCCATATTTGAGCGTCTAATATAAGATTTTAGTCTACGTCGAGCAGCATATCCTCTGACCTGTTGGCTTCCGGTCCATATTTGAGAGTCTTGTGTAAGATGATACACAACGTCCAGCAGCCCTGTTTCTGATCTCTTGGTTTCTTGTGCATATTTGAGTGTCTAATGTAAAAAGATATACTACATCCAGCAGCATGGCCTCTGATCTGTTGGTTTCCGGTCCATATTTGAGCGTCTAATAAAAGATTTTAGATTACGTCCAGCAGCATAGCCTCAGACCTGTTGACTTCCGGTCCATATTTGTGCGTCTTGTTTAAGATGATAAACTACTTCCAGCAGCCCTGTTTCTGATCTCTTGGTTTCTGGTGCATATTTGAGCGTCTAAAGTAAAAAGATAAACTACGTCCAGCAGCATGGCCTCTGATCTGTTGGTTTCCGGTCCATATTTGAGCGTCTAATGTAAGATTTTAGACTACGTCCAGCAGCATGGCCTCTGAACTCTTGGTTTCCGGTCCGTATTTGAGCGTCTTGTCTATATGATACACAACGTCCAGCAGCCCTGTTTCTGATCACTTGGTTTATGGTGAATATTTGAGCGTCTAATGTAAAAAGATAATCTACGTCCAGCAGCATGGCCTCTGACCTGTTGGCTTCCGGTCCATATTTGAGCGTCTTGTGTAAGATGATACACTACGTCCAGCAGCCCTGTTTCTGATCTGTTGGTTTCTGGTGCATATTTGAGCGTCTAATGTAAAAAGATAAACTACGTCCAGCAGCATGGCCTCTCATCTGTTGGTTTCCGGACCATATTTGAGCGTCCAATGTAAGATTTTAGACTACGTCCAGCCGCATTGCCTCTGACCTGTTGGCTTCAGGTCCATATTTGAGCGTCTTGTGTAAGATGATACACTACGTCCAGCAGCCCTGTTTCTGATCTCTTGGTATCTTGTGCATATTTGAGCGTCTAATGTAAAGATATACTACATCCAGCAGCATGGCCTCTGATCTGTTGGTTTCCGGTCCATATTTGAGCCTCTAATGTAAGATTTTAGACTACGACCAGCAGCATGGACTCTGACCTCTTGGCTTCCGGTCTATATTTCAGCCTTTGTGTAAGATGATGCACTACGTCCAGCAGCCATGATTCTGATCTGTTGGTTTCTGGTGCTTATATGATCGTCTAATATAAAAAGATAAACTACGTCCAGCAGCATGGCCTCTGATCTGTTGGTTTCCGGACCATATTTGAGCGTCCAATGTAAGATTTTAGACTACGTCCAGCCGCATTGCTTCTGACCAGTTGGCTTCAGGTCCATATTTGAGCGTCTTGTGTAAGATGATACACTACGTCCAGCAGCCCTGTTTCTGATCTCTTGGTATCTTGTGCATATTTGAGCGTCTAATGTAAAGATATACTACATCCAGCAGCATGGCCTCTGATCTGTTGGTTTCCGGTCCATATTTGAGCGTCTAATATAAGATTTTAGACTACGTCCAGCAGCATAGCCTCTGACCTGTTGGCTTCCGGTCCATATTTGAGCGTCTTGTGTAAGATGATACACTACTTCCATCAGCTCTGTTTCTGATCTCTTGGTTTCTGGTGCATATTTGAGCGTCTAATGTAAAAAGATAAACTACGTCCAGCAGCATGGCCTCTGATCTGTTGGTTTCCGGTCCATATTTGTGCGTCTAATGTAAGATTTTAAACTACGTCCAGCAGCATGGCCTCTGACCTGTTGGCTTCCGGTCCATATTTGACCCTCTTGTGTAAGATGATACACTACGTCCAGCAGTCATGATTCTGATCTGTTGGTTTCTGGTGCCTATATGAGCGTCTAATGTAAAGATATACTACGTCCAGCAGCATGGCCTCTGATCTGTTGGTTTCCGGTCCATATTTGAGCGTCTAATATAAGATTTTAGTCTACGTCGAGCAGCATATCCTCTGACCTGTTGGCTTCCGGTCCATATTTGAGAGTCTTGTGTAAGATGATACACAACGTCCAGCAGCCCTGTTTCTGATCTCTTGGTTTCTTGTGCATATTTGAGTGTCTAATGTAAAAAGATATACTACATCCAGCAGCATGGCCTCTGATCTGTTGGTTTCCGGTCCATATTTGAGCGTCTAATAAAAGATTTTAGATTACGTCCAGCAGCATAGCCTCAGACCTGTTGACTTCCGGTCCATATTTGTGCGTCTTGTTTAAGATGATAAACTACTTCCAGCAGCCCTGTTTCTGATCTCTTGGTTTCTGGTGCATATTTGAGCGTCTAAAGTAAAAAGATAAACTACGTCCAGCAGCATGGCCTCTGATCTGTTGGTTTCCGGTCCATATTTGAGCGTCTAATGTAAGATTTTAGACTACATCCAGCAGCATGGCCTCTGACCTGTTGGCTTCCGGACCATATCACAGCGTCTTGTGTAAGATGATACACTACGACTTGCAGCCATGATTCTGATCTCTTGGTTTCTGGTGCATATTTGAGCGTGTAATGTAAAAAGATAAACTACGTCCAGCAGCATGGCTCCTGATCTGTTGGTTTCCGGTCCATATTTGAGCGTCTTGTGTAAGATGATACACTACGTCCAGTAGCCCTGTTTCTAATCTATTGGTTCCTGGTGCATATTTGTGCGTGTAATGTAAAAAGATAATCTACGCCCAGCAGTATGGCCTCTGATCTGTTGGTTTCCGGTCAATATTTGTGCGTCTAATGTAAGATTTTAAACTACGTCCAGCAGCATGGCCTCTGACCTGTTGGCTTCCGGTCCATATTTGAGCGTCTTGTGTAAGATAATACACTACGTCCAGCAGCCCTGTTTCTGATCTCTTGGTTTCTGGTGTATATTTGACCGTCTAATGTAAAAGATAAACTACGACCAGCAGCATGGCCTCTGATCTGTTGGTTTCCGGACCATATTTGAGCGTCTAATATAAGATTTTAGACTACGTCCAGCAGCATAGCCTCTGACCTGTTGGCTTCCGGTCCATATTTGAGCGTCTTGTGTAAGATGATACACTACTTCCATCAGCTCTGTTTCTGATCTCTTGTTTACTGGTGCATATTTGAGCGTCTAATGTAAAAAGATGAACTACGTCGAGCAGCATGGCCTCTGATCTGTTGGTTTCCCGACCATATTTGAGAGTCCAATGTAAGATTTTAGACTACGTCCAGCAGCATGGCCTCAGACCTGTTGGCTTCCGGACTATATCTGAGCGTCTTGTGTAAGATGATACACTACGTCTAGTAGCCATGGTTCTGATCTGTTGGTTTCTGGTGCATATTTGAGCGTCTAATGTAAAAAGATAAACTACGTCCAGCAGCATGGCCTCTGATCGGTTGGTTTCCGGTCCATATTTGAGCGTCTAATGTAAAATTTTAGACTACGTCCAGCAGCATGGCCTCTGAAATCTTGGTTTCCGTTCCATATTTTAGGGTCTTGTGTAAGATGATACACAACGTCCAGCCGCCATGATTCTGATCTCTTGGTTTCTGGTGCATATTTGAGCGTCTAATGTAAAAAGATAATCTACGTCCAGCAGCATGGCCTCTGATATTTGGTTTCCGGTTCATATTTGAGCGTCTAATGTAAGATTTTAGACTACGTCCTGCAGCATGGCCTCTGACCTGTTGGCTTCCGGTCCATATTTGAGCGTCTTCTGTAAGATGATACACTACGTCCAGCAGACCTGTTCCTGATCACTTGTTTTCTGGTGCATATTTGAGCGTCCAATGTAAAAAGATGAACTACGTCCAGCAGCATGGCCTCTGATCTGTTGGTTTCCGGACCATATTTGAGCGTCCAATGTAAGATTTTAGACTACGTCCAGCCGCATTGCTTCTGACTAGTTGGATTCAGGTCCATATTTGAGCGTCTTGTGTAAGATGATACACTACGTCCAGCAGCCCTGTTTCTGATCTCTTGGTATCTTGTGCATATTTGAGCGTCTAATGTAAAGATATACTACATCCAGCAGCATGGCCTCTGATCTGTTGGTTTCCGGACCATATTTGAGCGTCTAATGTAAGATGTTAGACTACGCCCAGCAGCATAGCCTCTGACCTGTTGGCTTCCGGTCCATATTTGAGCGTCTTGTGTAAGATGATACACTACTTCCATCAGCTCTGTTTCTGATTTCTTGGTTTCTGGTGCATATTTGTGCGTCTAATGTAAAAAGATAAACTACGACCAGCAGCATGGCCTCTGATCTGTTGGTTTCCGGTCCATATTTGAGCGTCTAATGTAAGATTTTAGACTACGTCCAGCAGCATGGCCTCTGACCTGTTGGCCCTCGGACCATATCTGAGCGTCTTGTGTAAGATGATACACTACGTCTAGCAGCCATGATTCTGATCTGTTGGTTTCTGGTGCATATTTGAGCGTCTAATGTAAAAAGATAAACTACGACCAGCAGCATGGCCTCTGATCTGTTGGTTTCCGGTCCATATTTGAGCGTCTAATGTAAGATTTTAGACTACGTCCAGCAGCATGGCCTCTGAACTCTTGGTTTCCGGTCCGTATTTGAGCGTCTTGTCTATATGATACACAACGTCCAGCAGCCCTGTTTCTGATCACTTGGTTTATGGTGAATATTTGAGCGTCTAATGTAAAAAGATAATCTACGTCCAGCAGCATGGCCTCTGACCTGTTGGCTTCCGGTCCATATTTGAGCGTCTTGTGTAAGATGATACACTACGTCCAGCAGCCCTGTTTCTGATCTGTTGGTTTCTGGTGCATATTTGAGCGTCTAATGTAAAAAGATAAACTACGTCCAGCAGCATGGCCTCTCATCTGTTGGTTTCCGGACCATATTTGAGCGTCCAATGTAAGATTTTAGACTACGTCCAGCCGCATTGCCTCTGACCTGTTGGCTTCAGGTCCATATTTGAGCGTCTTGTGTAAGATGATACACTACGTCCAGCAGCCCTGTTTCTGATCTCTTGGTATCTTGTGCATATTTGAGCGTCTAATGTAAAGATATACTACATCCAGCAGCATGGCCTCTGATCTGTTGGTTTCCGGTCCATATTTGAGCCTCTAATGTAAGATTTTAGACTACGACCAGCAGCATGGACTCTGACCTCTTGGCTTCCGGTCTATATTTCAGCCTTTGTGTAAGATGATGCACTACGTCCAGCAGCCATGATTCTGATCTGTTGGTTTCTGGTGCTTATATGATCGTCTAATATAAAAAGATAAACTACGTCCAGCAGCATGGCCTCTGATCTGTTGGTTTCCGGACCATATTTGAGCGTCCAATGTAAGATTTTAGACTACGTCCAGCCGCATTGCTTCTGACCAGTTGGCTTCAGGTCCATATTTGAGCGTCTTGTGTAAGATGATACACTACGTCCAGCAGCCCTGTTTCTGATCTCTTGGTATCTTGTGCATATTTGAGCGTCTAATGTAAAGATATACTACATCCAGCAGCATGGCCTCTGATCTGTTGGTTTCCGGTCCATATTTGAGCGTCTAATATAAGATTTTAGACTACGTCCAGCAGCATAGCCTCTGACCTGTTGGCTTCCGGTCCATATTTGAGCGTCTTGTGTAAGATGATACACTACTTCCATCAGCTCTGTTTCTGATCTCTTGGTTTCTGGTGCATATTTGAGCGTCTAATGTAAAAAGATAAACTACGTCCAGCAGCATGGCCTCTGATCTGTTGGTTTCCGGTCCATATTTGAGCGTCTAATGTAAGATTTTAGACTACGTCCAGCAGCATGGCCTCTGACCTGTTGGCTTCCGGACAATATCTGAGCGTCTTGTGTAAGATGATACACTACGTCTAGCAGCCATGATTCTGATCTGTTTGTTTCTGGTGCATATTTGAGCGTCTAATGGAAAAAGATAAACTACGTCCAGCAGCATGACCTCTGATCTGTTGGTTTCCGGTCCATATTTGAGCGTCTAATGTAAGATTTTAGACTACGTCCAGCAGCATGGCCTCTGACCTGTTGGCTTCCGGTCCATATTTGAGCGTCTTGTGTAAGATGATACACTACGTCCAGCAGCCCTGTTTCTGATCTCTTGGTTTCTGGTGTATATTTGAGCGTCTAATGTAAAAAGATATACTACAACCAGCAGCATGGCCTGTGATCTGTTGGTTTCCGGTCCATATTTGATCGTCTAATATAAGATTTTAGACTACGTCCAACAGATTGGCCTCTGACCTGTTGGCTTCCGGTCCATATTTGAGCTTCTTGTGTAAGATGATACACTACATCCAGTAGCCCTGTTTCTGATCTCTTGGTTTCTGGTGCATATTTGAGCGTCTAATATAAGATGTTAGACTACGTCCAGCAGCATAGCCTCTGACCTGTTGGCTTCCGGTCCATATTTGAGCGTCTTGTGTAAGATGATACACTACGTCCAGCAGCCCTGTTTCTGATCTCTTGGTTTCTGGTGCATATTTGTGCGTCTAATGTAAAAAGATAAACTACGACCAGCAGCATGGCCTTTGATCTGTTGGTTTCCGGTCCATATTTGAGCGTCTAATGTAAGATTTTAGACTACGTCCAGCAGCATGGCCTCTGACCTGTTGGCCCTCGGACCATATCTGAGCGTCTTGTGTAAGATGATACACTACGTCTAGCAGCCATGATTCTGATCTGTTGGTTTCTGGTGCATATTTGAGCGTCAAATGTAAAAAGATAAACTACGACCAGCAGCATGGCCTCTGATCTGTTGGTTTCCGGTCCATATTTGAGCGTCTAATGTAAGATTTTAGACTACGTCCAGCAGCATGGCCTCTGAACTCTTGGTTTCCGGTCCGTATTTGAGCGTCTTGTCTATATGATACACAACGTCCAGCAGCCCTGTTTCTGATCTCTTGGTTTATGGTGAATATTTGAGCGTCTAATGTAAAAAGATAATCTACGTCCAGCAGCATGGCCTCTGATCTGTTGGTTTCCGGTTCATATTTGAGCGTCTAATGTAAGATTTTAGACTACGTCCAGCAGAATGGCCTCTGACCTGTTGGCTTTCGGTCCATATTTGAGCATTTTTGTGTAAGATGATACACTACGTCCAGCAGCCCTGTTTCTGATCACTCGGTTTCTGGTGCATATTTGAGCGTCTAATGTAAAAAGATAAAGTACGTCCAGCAGCATGGCCTCTGACCTGTTGGCTTCCGGTCCATATTTGAGCGTCTTCTGTAAGATGAGACACTACGTCCAGGAGACCTGTTTCTGATCTCTTGTTTTCTGGTCCATATTTGAGCGTCTAATGTAATATTTTTGACTACGACCAGCAGCATGGCCTCTGACCAGTGGGCTTTCGTTCGATATTTGAGCGTTTGTGTAAAATGATACACCACGTCCAGCAGCCATGATTCTGGTCTCTTGGTTTCTCGTGCATATTTGAGCGTCTAATGTAAAAAGATAAACTACGCCCAGCAGCATGGCCTTTGTTCTGTTGGTTTCCGGTCCATATTTGAGCCTCCAATGTAAGATCTTAGACTACGTCCAGTAGCATGGCCTCTGACCTGTTAGCTTCCGGTCCATATTTGAGCGTCTTGTGTAAGATGATACACTACGTACAGCAGCCATGATTCTGATCTGTTGGTTTCTGGTGCATATTTGAGCGTCTAATGTAAAAAGATGAACTACGTCCAGCAGCATGGCCTCTGATCTGTTGGTTTCCCGTCCATATTTGAGCGTCTAATGTAAGATGTTAGACTACGTCCAGCAGCATGGCCTCTGATCTGTTGGTGTCCAATTGTCGGGAATTTCTTACCTTATCCATAAGTTCAAACGTTTTTCGACACCTTGAATAGAGTGGAGCCGAAATTCAACGGTATAGGGCTTGTGTTAGCTCATTTACGGAAATTGTTATGCAGCCCTAAACAGGGAAATCAGTCATATTTCACTTGTTTATAACTTTTTCCATTAAAGAAATATTTTCAAAATGGGTATCAAATTGTGTGCAATTATTTGATTTGTCTATGTATACAGGGATTATTCATTTGCTCAGATAGTAAAAAGTACAGCTTTCACCATGTGCGCGGTATGTACTCTGACAATTTACAGCGTCCGAATTCCAGTGTGCACAATAAGACTGCATTTCTAATTTTTCCCCTTTATAGAATCCACAAAATATTGCTGTCCAATTGTCGGGAAATTCTTGCCTCATTGATGATTACAGAAGTTTTTTCGACACATTGAATAGAGTCGAGGCGAAATTCAACGTTATGGGGAATTGTGTTAGCTCATTTGCGGAAATTCTCATGCGGCCCTAAACTGGGAAATCAGTCATATTTCACTTGTTTATAACTTTTATCAAGTAAAAGAAATATTTTCAAAATGGGTATCACATTGTGTGCAATTATTTGGTTGGTCTATGTTTACAGGGATTTTTCATTTGGTCAGATTTTAAAAAGTACAGCTTTCACCATGTGCGCGGTAGGTCGTCTGACAATTTACAGCGTACGAATTCCAGTCTGAAAACTAAGACTGCATTTCTAATTTTTCATTTTATCGAATCCACAAAATATTGCTGTCAAATTGTCGTGAATTTCTTGACTTATCCATAATTACAAAAGTTTTTTCGACACTTTGTATAGATTCGAGGCCAAATTCAACGGTATGGGGACTTGTGTCATCTCATTTGCGCAAATTTTCATGCGTCACTAAACTGGGAAATCAGTCATATTTCACTTATTTATAAACTTTTTCCAGTAAAAGAATTATTTTCAAAATGGGTATCAAATTGTGTGCAATTATTTGATTTGTCTATGTATACATGGATTTTTCATTTACTCAGATAGTAAAAAGTACAGCTTTCAGCATGTGCGCGGTAAGTCGTCAGACAATTTACAGCGTCCGAATTCCAGTGTGCACAATAAAACTGCATTTCTAATTTTTCCATTTTATCGAATCCACAAAATATTGGTGTCCAATTGTCGGGAATTTCTTACCTTATCCATAATTACAAAAGTTTTTCGACACGTTGAATAGAGTCGAGGCGAAATTCAACGGTATGGGGACTTGTGTTAGCTCATTTGCGGAAATTGTCACGCGGCCCTAAACTGGGAAATCAGTCATATTTCACTTGTTTATAACTTTTTTCCAGTAAAAGAAATATTTTCAAAATGTGTATCAAATTGTGTGCAATTATATGATTTGTCTGTGTATACAGTGATATTTCATTTGCTCAGATAGTAAAAAGTACAGCTGTCACCATGTGTTCCGTATGTCGTCTGACAATTTACAGCGACCGAATTCCAGTGTGCACAATAAGAATGCATTTCTAATTTTTCCTTTTTATAGAATCCACAAAATATTGGTGTCCAATTGTCGGAAATTTCTTGCCTTATCCATAATTACAAAAGTTTTTTCGACACAGACGACCCCCCACCCAGGAGACAGTCCCAGAAAGTCCCACGCAGACGACACCCACTCCCAGAAAGTCCCACGCAGACGACCCCCAGTCCCACAAAGTCCCAAGCAGACGACCCCTCCCCCAGGAGACAGTCCCAGAAAGTCCCACGCAGACGACCCCCAGTCCCAGAAAGTTCAACGCAGACGACACCGAGTCCCAGAAAGTCCCACGCAGACGACCCCCTAGTCCCAGAAAGTCCCACGCAGACGATCCTCCAGACAGGAGACAGTCCCAAAAAGTCGCACGCAGACGACCCCCAGTCCCAGAAAGTCCCATGCAGACGACCCCCCACCCAGGAGACAGACCCAGATATCCCACGCAGACGACCCCCAGTCCCAGAAAGTCCCATGCAGACGACCCCCCACCCAGGAGACAGACCCATATATCCCAAGCAGACAACCCCCAGTCACAGAAAGTCCCACGCACACGAACACCCACCCAGGAGACAGTCCCAGAAAGTCCCACGCAGACGACCCCCAGTCACAGAAAGACCCACGCTGACGACCCCCACCCAGGAGACAGACTCAGAAATTCCCACGCAGACGAGCCCCCACCCAGGAGACAGTCCCAGAAAGTCCCACGCAGACGAACCCCCACGCATGAGACAGTCCCAGAAAGTCCAATGCAGACGAACCCCCACCCAGTAGACAGTCCCAGAAAGACCCACGCAGACGACACCCAGTCCCAGAAAGTCCCACACAGACGACTCCCAGACCTAGGAAGTCCCATGCAGAAGACCCCCACCCAGGAGACAGTCCAAGAAAGTCCTAAACAGACAACACCCCACCCAGGAGACTGTCCCAGAAATCCCACGCAGACGATCCCCCACCCAGGAGACAGTCCAAGAAAGTCCCTTGCAGACGACGCCCAGTCCAAGTAAGTCCCACGCAGACGAACCCCACACAGGAGAGTGTCCCAGCAAGTCCCAGGCAGACGACCCCCAGTCCCAGTAAATCCTACGCAGACGAACACCCACCCAGGAGACAGTCCCAGAAAGTCCAACGCAGACGATCACCCACTCAGGAGACAGTCCCAGAAAGTCCCACGCAGACGACCCACACCCAGGAGACAGTCCCAGAATGTCCCACGCAGACGACCCCCAGTCCCAGAAAGTCCCACGCAGACGACCCCCACCCAGGAGACAGTCCCAGAAAGTCCCATGCAGACGACCCCCTCCCAGGAGACAGTCCGAGAAAGTCCCACGCTGACGACACCCCACGCATGAGACAGTCCCAGAAAGTCCAAGGCAGACGAACACCCACCCAGGAGACAGTCCCAGAAAGTCCCACACAGTCGACCCCCAGTTCTAGGAACTCCCATGCAGACGAGCCCCACCCAGGAGACAGTCCCAGAAAGTTCCAGACAGACAACCCCCCCCAGAAGACAGTCCCAGAAAGTGCCACGCAAAAGACCCCCAGTCCCAGAAACTCCCACGCAGACGAGCCCAGTCCCAGAAAGTCCCACGCAGACGACCCCCCACCCAAAAGACAGTCCCAGAAAGTCCCACGCAGACGACCCCCAGTCCCACAAAGTCCCACGCAGACGACACCGTACCCAGGAGACTGTCCAAGAAAGACCCATGCAGACGACACCCAGTCCCAGAAAGTCCAACGCAGACGAACCCCCACCGAGGAGACGGTCCCAGAATGTCCCACGCAGACGACACCCAGTTCAAGAAAGTCCCACGCAGACGAGCCCCAGACAGGAGAGTGTCCCAGCAAGTCCCACGCAGACGACCCCCAGTCCCAGAAAATCCCACGCAGACGAACACCAACCCAGGAGACAGTCACAGAAAGTCCCAAACAGAAGACCCCCAGTACCGGAAAGTCCCACGCAGAAGACCCCCAGTCCCAAAAAGTCCCACGCAGATGACACCGCACCCAGGAGACTGTCCCAGAAAGAGACACGCAGACGACCCCCAGTCCCAGAATGTCCCACGCAGACGACCCCCAATCCCACAAAATCAAACGCAGACGACACCGCACCGAGCAGACTGTACCAGAAAGACCCATGCAGACGACCCCCCCACCCAGGAGACAGTCCTATATAACCCACGCAGACGACCCCCACCCAGGAGACAGTCCCAGAAAGTCCCACGCAGAAGACCCACAGTCCCAGAAAGTCCCAGGCAGACGACACCACACCCAGGAGACAGTCCTAGATATCCCACGCAGACGACCCCCCACCCAGGAGACAGTCCTAGATATCCCACGCAGACGACCCCCCACCCAGGAGACATTCCCAGAAAGTCCCACGCAGACGAGCCCCAGTCCAAGAAAGTCCCACGCAGACGACCCCCCCCCACACGCAGGAGACAGTCCCAGAAAGTCCCACGCAAAAGACCCCCAGTCCCAGAAAATCCCATGCAGACGACCCCCCACCAAGGAGACAATCCTAGATATCCCACGCAGACGACCCCCACCCAGGAGACAGTCCCAGAAAGTCCACGCAGACGAGCCCCCTCCCAGGAGACAGTCCCAGAAAGTCCCAAACAGACGACACCCACCCAGGAGACACTCCCAGAAAGTCCCACGGAGAAGACCTCCAGTCCAAGAAAGACCCGCGCAGACGACCCCCAGTCCCAGAAAGTCCCACGCAGACGACCCCCCACCCAGGAGACTGTCCAAGGAAGTCCCACGCAGACGACCCCCAGTCCCAGAAAGTCCCACGGAGATGACACCCAGTCACACAAAATCCCACGCAGACGACACCGCACCCAGGAGACTTACCGGAAAGACACATGCAGACGACCCCCAGTCCCAGAAAGTCCCATGCAGACGACACCGCACCCAGGAGACAGTCCTAGATATCCCACGCAGACGACCCCACACCCAGGAGCCAGACAGGAGAGTGTCCCAGCAAGTCCCTCGCAGACGACCCCCAGTCCCAGAAAATCCCACGCAGACGACCCCCCCCACCCAGGAGACAGTCCCAGAAAGTCCCACGCAGACGACGCCCAGTCCCAGAAAGTCCCAGGCAGACGACCACCACCCAGGAGACAGTCCAAGAAAGTCCCACGCAGACGACCCCCCACGCAGGAGACAGTCACAGAAAGTCCCACGCAGACGACCCCCAGTCCCAGAAAGTCCCACGCAGAAGACCCCCAATCCCAAAAAGTCCCACGAAGACGACACCGCACCCAGGAGACTGTCCCAGAAAGACCCACGCAGACGACCCCCAGTCCCAGAATGTCCCACGCAGACGACCCCCAATCCCACAAAATCCCACGCAGACGACACCGCACCCAGGAGACTGTACCAGAAAGACCCATGCAGACGACCCCCCACCCAGGAGACAGTCCTAGATATCCCACGCAGACGACCCCCACCCAGGAGACAGTCCCAGAAAGTCCCACGCAGAAGACCCACAGTCCCAGAAAGTCCCATGCAGACGACCCCACACCCAGGAGACAGTCCTAAATATCCCACGCAGACGACCCCCCACCCAGGAGACAGTCCCAGAAAGCTCCACGCAGACGAGCCCCAGTCCAAGAATGTCCCACGCAGACGACCCCCGGCGCAGGAGACAGTCCCAGAAAGTCCCACGCAAAAGACCCCCAGTCTCAGAAAATCCCATGCAGACGACCCCCCACCCAGGAGACAGTCCTAGATATCCCAGGCAGACGACCCTCACCCAGGAGACAGTCACAGAAAGTCCTAAACAGACGACCCCCCATCCAGGAGACAGTCCCAGAAAGTCCCACGCAGACGACCCCCAGTCCCAGAAAGTCCCACGCAGAAGACCCCCAGTCCCACAAAGTCCCACGCAGACGACCCCGCACCCAGGAGACTGTCCCAGAAAGTCCCACGCAGACGACCCCCAGTCCCAGAAAGTCCCACGCAGACGAGTCCCCACCCAGGAAACAGTCCCAGAATGTCCCACGCAGATGATCCCCCACCCAGGAGAGAGTCCCAGAATGACCCACGCAGACGACACCCAGTCCCAGAAATTCCCACGCAGACTACCCCCAATCCCACAAAATCCCACGCAGACGACCCCCCACCCAGGAGACAGTCCCAGAAAGTCCCACGCAGAAGACCCACAGTCACAGAAAGTCCCATGCAGACGACCCCCCACCCCGGAGACAGTCCTAGATATCCCACGCAGACGACCCCCCACCCAGGAGACAGTCCCAGAAAGTCCCACGCAGTCGAGCCCCAGTCCAAGAAATTCCCACGCAGACGACCCCCCACGCAGGAGACAGTCCCAGAAAGTCCCACGCAAAAGACCCCCAGTCCCAGAAAATCCCATGCAGACGACCCCCCACCCAGGAGACAGTCCTAGATATCCCACGCCAACGACCCCCACCCAGGAGACAGTCCCAGATAGTCCCTCGCCGACGAGCCCTCACCCAGGAGACAGTCCCGGAAAGTCCCACGAAGACGACACCCAGTCCCTGAAAGTCCCACGCAGACGACACCCCACGCAGGAGACATTCCCAGAAAGTCCCACGCAGACGACCCCCACCCAGGAGACAGTCCCAGAAAGTCCCAAACAGACGACACCCACCCAGAAAGTCCCACGCAGACGACCCCCAGTCCAAGAAAGTCCCACGCAAA
Organism: Acanthosepion esculentum; assembly: GCA_964036315.1. Classification (NCBI taxonomy): domain Eukaryota; kingdom Metazoa; phylum Mollusca; class Cephalopoda; order Sepiida; family Sepiidae; genus Acanthosepion; species Acanthosepion esculentum. Next base: position 13,164,721 of record CAXIWW010000817.1, on the reverse strand, counting down.
AGACCCCAAGTCCCAGAAAGTCCCATGCAGACGACCCCCCACCCAAGAGACAGTCCTTGATATCCCACGCAGACGACCCCAACCCAGGAGACAGTACCACAAAGTCCCACGCAGACGACCCCAGTCCAAGAAAGTCCCAGGCAGACAACCCCCAGACAGGAGACAGTCCCAGCAAGTCCGACGCAGACGACCCCCAGTCCCAGAAAATCCCACGCGGACGAACAGTCACCCAGGAAACCGTCCCAGAAAGTCACACGCAGACGACCCCCAGTCCCAGAAAGTCACACACAGACGACCCCCACCCAGGAGACAGTCCCAGAAACTCCCACGCAGACGACACCCAGTCCATGAAAGTCCCACGCAGACGACCCCCCACCCAGGAGACAGTCCCAAAAGTCCCACGAAGCCGAAGACCACCAGACAGGTGAGTCTCCCAGCAAGACCCACGCAGACGACCTCCAATCCCAGAAAGTCCCATGCAGATGACACCCCACCCAGGAGACAGACCCACATATCCAACGCAGACAACACCCCACCCAGGAGACAGTCCCAGAAATTCCCACGCAGACGACCCCCCCAGGAGACAGTCCCAGAAAGTCCAAAACAGACGACCCCCACCCAGGAGACAGTCCCAGAAAGTTCCACGCAGACGACCCCCAGTCCCAGAAAGTCCCACGCAGACGACCCCCAATCCCACAAAATCCCTCGCAGACGACACCGCACCCAAGAGACTGTACCAGTCCCACGCAGACGAGCCCCCACACAGGAGACAGTCCCAGAAAGTCCCACGCAGACGACCCCCAGTCCAAGAAAGTCCCACGCAGACGAACCCCAGTCTCAGAAAATCCGACGCAGACGAACAGCCACCCAGGAGACAGTCCCAGAAAGTCCCACGCAGACGACACCCAGTCCCTGAAAGTCCCACGCAGACGAACCCCCACCCAGGAGACAGTCCCAGAAAGTCCCACGCAGATGAGCCCCCACCCAGGAGACAGTCCCGGAAAATCCCACGCAGACGACACCCAGTCCCAGAAAGTCCCACGCAGACGAACCCCCACCAAGGAGACAGTCTCAGAAAGACCCACGCAGACCACCCCCAGTCCCGGAATGTCCCACGCAGACGACTCCCCACCCAGGAGCGAGTCCAAGAAAGACTCACGCAGACGACCCCCAGTCCCAGAAAGTCCCATGAAGAAGACCCCCAACCCAGGAGGCAGTCCCAGATATCCCACGCAGACGACCCACCACCCAGGAGACAGTCCCAGAAAGTCCCACGCAGACGACCCCCACCCAGGAGTCAGTCCCAGAAAGTCCGACGCAGACGACCCCCCACCCAGGAGACAGTCCCAGAAAGTCCCACGCAGACGACCCCCAGTCCCAGGAAGTCCCACGCAGACGACCCCCAGTCCTAGGAAATCCCAAACAGACGACCCCCAGCCAGGAGACAATGCCAGAAAGTCCCACGCAGACGACCCCCACCCAGGAGACAGTCGCAGAAAGTCCCACGCAGAAGAGCCCCAGTCCCACAAAGTCCCACGCAGACGACACCGCACCCAGGAGACTGTACCAGAAAGACCCACGCAGACGAACCCAATCCCAGAACGTCCCACGCAGACGAGTCCCCACCCAGGAAACAGTCCCAGAATGTCCCACGCAGACGAGCCCCACCCAGATGAGAGTCCCAGAATGACCCACGCAGACGACCCCCAATCCCACAAAATCACACGCAGACGACACCGCACGCAGGAGACTGTACCAGAAAGACCCATGCAGACAACCCCCAGTCCCAGAAAGTCCCAAGCAGACGACACCCCACCCAGGAGACAGTCCTAGATATCCCACGCAGACGACCCGCCACCCAGGAGACAGTCCGAGAAAGTCCCACGCAGACGAACCCCAGACAGGAGAGTGTCCCAGCAAGTCCCACGCAGACGACCCCCAATCCTAGAAAATCCCACGCAGACGAACACCCACCCAGGAGACAGTCCCAGAAAGTCCCACGCAGACGACCCCCCACCCAGGAGACAGTCCCAGAAAGTCCCACGCAGACGAACTTCAGTCCCAGAAAGTCCCACGCAGACGACCACCACCCAGGAGACAGTCCCAGAAAGTCCCACGCAGACGACACCCAGTCCATGAAAGTCCCATGCAGACGACCCCCCACGCAGGAGACAGTCCCAGAAAGTCCAACGCAAAAGACCCCCATTCCCAGAAAGTCCCATGAAGACGACCCCCCACCCAGGAGACAGTCCTAGATATCCCACGCAGACGACCCCCACCCAGGAGACAGTCCCAGAAAGTCCTACGCTGACGACCCCCAGTCCAAGAAAGTCCCACGCAGACGACCCCCAGACAGGAGACAGCCCCAGAAAATCCCACGCAGACGACCCCCACCCAGGAGACAGTCCCAGAAAGTCCCACGCACACGACCCCCCACCCAGGAGACAGTCCCAGAAAGTCCCACGCAAACGACCCCCCACCCAGGAGACAGTCCCAGAAAGTCCCACGCAGACGACCCCCAGTCCCAGAAAGTCACACACAGAGGACCCCCACCAAGGTGACAGTCACAGAAAGTCCCAGGCAGACGACACCCAGTCCCTGAAAGTCCCACGCAGACGACCCCCCACGCAGGAGACATTCTCAGAAAGACCCACGCAGACGACCTCCAGTCCCAGAATGTCCCACGCAGAAGACCCCTCACCCAGGAGAGAGTCCAAGAAAGACCAACGCAGACGACCCCCAGTCCCAGAAAGTCCCATGCAGACGACCCCCCACCCAGGAGACTGTCCTAGATATCCCACGCAGACGACCCCCACCCAGGAGACAGTCCCAGAAAGTCCCACGCTGACGACCCCCAGTCCAAGAAAGTCCCACGCAGACGACCCCCAGACAGGAGACAGCCCCAGAAAATCCCACGCAGACGACCCCCACCCAGGAGACAGTCTCAGAAAGTCCCACGCACACGACCCCCCACCCAGGAGACAGTCCCAGAAAGTCCCACGCAAACGACCCCCCACCCAGGAGACAGTCCCAGAAAGTCCCACGCAGACGACCCCCAGTCCCAGAAAGTCACACACAGAGGACCCCCACCAAGGTGACAGTCACAGAAAGTCCCAGGCAGACGACACCCAGTCCCTGAAAGTCCCACGCAGACGACCCCCCACGCAGGACACATTCTCAGAAAGACCCACGCAGACGACCTCCAGTCCCAGAATGTCCCACGCAGAAGACCCCTCACCCATGAGAGAGTCCAAGAAAGACCAACGCAGACGACCCCCAGTCCCAGAAAGTCCCATGCAGACGACCCCCCACCCAGGAGACTGTCCCAGATATCCCACGCAGACAACCTTACACCCAGCAGACAGTCCCAGAAAGTCCCAAACAGACGACACCCACCCAGGAGACACTCCCAGAAAGTCCCACGCAGAAAACCCCCAGTCCAAGAAAGAGACACGCAGAAGACCCCCAGTCCCAGAATGTCCCACGCAGACGAAACCCCACCCAGGAGACAGTCCCAGGAAGTCCCACACAGACGACCCCCAGTCCCAGAAAGTCCCACGCAGACGACCCCCAGTCCCACAAATTCCCACGCAGACGACACCGCACCCAGGAGACTGTACCAGAAAGTCCCACGCAGACGAGCCCAGTCCCAGAAAGTCCCATGCAGACGACACCCCAGCCAGGAGAAAGTCCAAAAAAGATCCACGCAGACGACCCCGAGTCCTAGAAAGTCCCATACAGACGACCCCCCACCCAGGAGACAGTCCCAGAAAGTAACACGCAGACGACCCCCAGTCCCAGAAAGTCCCACGCAGACGACCACCAGTCCCACAAAGTTCAAAGCAGACGACCCCCCACCCAGGAGACAGTCCCAGAAAGTCCCACGAAAACAACCCACAGTCCCAGAATGTCCCACGCAGACGCCCCCCACCAAGGAGACAGTCCCAGAAAGTCCCACGCAGACGATCACCCACCCAGAAGAGAGTCACTGAAAGTCCCACGCAGACAACCCCCAGTCCCAGAAAGTCCCACGAAGACGAACCCCAGTCCCAGAATGTCCCACGCAGAAGACCCCCTGTCCCAGAAAGTCCCACGCAGACGACACCCAGTCCCAGAAAATCCCACGAAGAGGACCCTCCACTCAGGAGACAGTCCCAGAAAGTCCCACGCAGACGGACCCCCACCCAGAAGTCAGTACCAGAAAGACCCACGCAGACGACCCCCTGTCTCAGAAAGTCCCAAGCAGACGACTCCCCACCCAGGAGACAGTCCCAGAAAGTCCCACGCAGACTACCCCCCACCCAGGAGACAGTCCCAGAAAGTCCCACGCAGACGACCCCCAGTCCCAGAAAGTCCCACGCGGACGAACCCCACCCATGAGACAGTCCCAGAAAGTCCCACGCAGACGACACCCAGTCCCTGAAAGTCCCAAGCAGACGACCCCCCCACCCATGAGACAGTCCCAGAAAGTCCCACGGAGACGACCCACTGTCCCATAAAAACCCACGCAGACGCCCCCCAGTCCCAGAAAGTCCCACGCAGACGAACCCCACCCAGGAGACTGTCCCAGAAACTCCCACGCAGACGACACCCAGTCCCTGAAAGTCCAAAGCAGACGACCTCCCACGCAGGAGACAGTCCCAGAAAGTCCCACGCAGACGAACCCCCACCCAGGAGACAGTCCCAGAAAGACCCACGCTGACGACCCCAGTCCCAGAAAGTCCCACGCAGACGACTCCCCACCCAGGAGACAGTCCCAGAAAGTCCCACTTAGACGACCCCCCACCCAGGAGAAAGTCCCAGAAAGTCCCACGCAGACGAGCCCAGTCCCAGAAAGTCCCACGCAGACGACCCCCACCCAGGAGACAGTCCCAGAAACTACCACGCAGATGACACCCAGTCTCAGAAAGTCCGAGGCAGACGAATCCCCACCCAGGAGACAGTCCCAGAAAGTCCCACGCAGACGACGCCCCACCCAGGAGAGAGTCCAAAAAAGATCCACGCAGACGACACCGAGTCCTAGAAAGTCCCATACAGACGACCCCCCACCCAGGAGACTGTCCCAGAAAGTAACACGCAGACGACCCCCAGTCCCAGAAAGTCCCACGCAGACGACCACCAGTCCCACAAAGTCCCACGCAGACGTCCCCCCACCCAGGTGACAGTCCCAGAAAGTCCCACGCAGACGACCCACAGTCCCAGAATGTCGCACGCAGACGCCCCCCACCAAGGAGACACTCCCAGAAAGTCCGACGCAGACGATCCCCCACCCAGAAGAGAGTCCCTGAAAGTCCCACGCAGACAACCCCCAGTCCCAGAAAGTGCCACGCAGACGACTCCCCACCGAGGAGACAGTCCCAGAAAGTGCCACGCAGACGAGCCCAGTCCCAGAAAGTCCCATGCAGACGACCCCCACCCAGGAGACAGTCCCAGAAAGTCCCACGCAGACGACACCCAGTCCCAGAAAGTTCCAAGCAGACGACCTCCCACGCAGGAGACAGTCCCAGAAAGTCCCACGCAGACGAAACCCCACCCAGGAGACAGTCCCAGAAAGACCCACGCAGACGACCCCAGTCCCAGAAAGTCCCACGCAGACGACTCCCCACCCAGGAGACAGTCCCACGCAGACGACCCACCACCCAGGAGAGAGTCCAAGAAAAGACCCACGCAGACGACCCCGAGTCCACGAAAGTCCCATACAGACGACCCCCACCCAGGAGACTGTCCCAGAAAGTAACACGCAGACGACCACCAGTCCCAGAAAGTCCCACACAAACGACCACCAGTCCCACGATGTCCTACGCAGACGACCCCCCCCCACCAAGGAGACAGTCACAGAAAGTCCCACGCAGACGACCCCCCACCCATGAGACAGTCCCAGAAAGTCCCACGGAGAGGAAACACTGTCCCAGAAAGTCCCACGCAGACGCCCCCCCAGTCCCAGAAAATCCCACGCCGACGAACCCCACCCAGGAGACTGTCCCAGAAACTCCCACGCAGACGACACCCAGTCCCTGAAAGTCCCAAGCAGAAGACCTCCCACGCAGGAGACAGTCCCAGAAAGTCCCACGCAGACGAACCCCCACCCAGGAGACAGTCCCAGAAAGACCCACGCAGACGACCCCAGTCCCAGAAAGTCCCACGCAGACGACACCCCACCCAGGAGAGAGTCCAAGAAAGACCCACGCAGAAGACCCCGAGTCCAAGAAAGTCCCATACAGAAGACCCCCCACCCAGGAGACAGTCCCAGAAAGTAACACGCAGACGACCCCCAGTCCCAGAAAGTCCCACGCACACGACCACCAGTCCCAAAATGTCCTACGCAGACGACCCCCCCACCAAGGAGACAGTCCCAGAAAGTCCCACGCAGACGACCCCCCCACCCATGAGACAGTCCCAGAAAGTCCCACGGAGACGACCCACTGTGCCAGAAAGTCCCACGCAGACGCCCCCAACCAAGGAGACATTACCAGAAATTCCCACGCAGACGACACCTAGTCCCAGAAAGTCCCACGCAGAAGACACCCTGTCCCAGAAAGTCCCACGCAGACGACCCCCAGTCCCAGAAAATCCCACGCAGTGGACTCTCCACCCAGGAGACAGTCCCAGAAAGTCCAACGGAGAGGACCCACCCACCCAGGAGTCAGTACCAGAAAGACCCACGCAGACGAACCCCTGTCTCAGAAAGTCCCACGCAGACGACCCCCACCCAGGAGACAGGCACAGAAATTTCCACGCAGACGACCCCCCAGTCAGGAGACAGTCCGAGGAAGACCCACGCAGACGACCCCCAGTCCCAGAAAGTCCCACGCAGACGACTCCCCACCCAGGAGACAGTCCCAGAAAGTCCCACGAAGACGACCCCCACCCAGGAGACAGTCCCAGAAAGACCCACGCAGACGAACCCAGTCCCAGAAAGTCCCACGCAGACGACCGCCCACCCAGGAGACAGTCCCAGAAAGTCCCACGCAGACGAACCCCAGTCCCAGAAAGTCCCATGCAGTCGACCCCCACCCAGGAGACAGTCCCAGATATCCCACGCAGACGACCCCCACCCAGGAGAGAGTCCCAGAAAGACCTACGCAGAAGAACCCAGTCCCAGAAGGTCCCACACAGACGACCGCCCACCCAGGAGACAGTCCCAGAAAGTCCCACGCAGACGAACCCCAGTCCCAGAAAGTCCCATGCAGACGACCCCCACCCAGGAGACAGTCCCAGAAAGTCCCATACAGAAAACGCCCAGTCCCAGAAAGTCCCACGCAGACGACCCCCAACCCAGGGACAGTACAAGAAAGTCCCACGCAGACGACCACCAGTCCCAGAATGTCCCACGCAGACCAGTCACAGTCCAAGAAAGTCCCATGCAGACGACCCCCCACCCATGAGACAGTCCCAGAAAGACCCAAACTGACGACCAACCCACCCAGGAGACAGTCCCAGACAGTCATACGCAGACGACCCCCAGTCCCAGAAAGTCCCATGCAGACGACCCCCCACCCAGGAGACAGTCCCAGAACGTCCCACGCAGACGACCCCCACCCAGGAGACAGTCCCAGAAAGTCCCACGTTGACAACCCACAGTCCCAGAAAGTCCCACGCAGACGACCCCCAGTCCCACAATGTCTTACGGAGACGACACACCCACCCAGGGGACAGTCCCAGAAAGTCCCACGCATACGACCCCCAACCCATGAGACAGTACCAGAAAGTCCCACGGTGACGACTCACAGTCCAAGAAAGTCCAACGCAGATGACCCCCATCCATGAGACCGTCCCAGAAATTCCCACGCAGACGACCCCTAGTCCAAGAAAGTCCCAGGCAGACGACCCCCAGACAGGAGACAGTCCCAGAAAGTCCCACGCAGACGACCCCCAGTCCCAGAAAGTCCCACGAAGACGACCCCCCACCCAGGAGACAGACCCAGAAAGTCCCACGCAGACGACACCCCACCCAGGAGACAATCCCAGAAAGACCCACCAGACGGACCCCTGTCTCAGAAAGTCCCACGCAGACGACTCCCCACCCTGGAGACAGTCCCAGAAAGACCCACGCAGACAACCCCCCACCCAGGAGACAGTCCCAGAAAGACCCACGCAGACGACACCCAGTCCCAGAAAGTCCCACGCAGACGAGTCACAGTCCCATAAAGTCCCACGTAGACGACCCCCCACCCAGGAGACAGTCCAAGAAAGTTCCACGGAGACGACTCCCAGTCCCACAAAGTCCCACGCAGACGATCCCCAGTCCAAGAAAGTCCCACGCAGACGACCCCCCACGCAGGAGACAGTCCCAGAAAGTCCAACGCAGACGACCCCCAGTCCCAGAAAGTCCCATGCAGACGACCCCCCACCCCGGAGACAGTCCCAGAACGTCCCACGTAGACGACCCCCACCCAGGAGACAGTCCCAGAAATTCCCACGCAGACGAACCCCCACCCCATCAGCAATCTCAGGCTGCTGCAAGCCGAATTCTCCTGACTCTTTTGTGAAAATTGCCTTACAAGCAATCCCAGGCGTCTACGAGCCGACTTCTCTTGTCTCTTTTGTGAAAATTGCCTTAAAAGCAATCTCAGGCTGCTACAAAACGACATCTTTTGTCTCTTTTTTAAAAACTGCCTTACAATCAATATCAGCCAGCTACAAGCCGAATACGCCTGGCTCTTTTGTGGTAACTGCCTTACAAGCAATCTCAGGCCTCTACAAATCGACATATGCTGGCTCTTTTGTTACAACTGCCTTACAAGCAATCTCAGGCTTCAGTAATATGAATTATCCTGGCTTTGGTGCGAATTGCCTTACAAGCAATCCCAGGCGGCTACGAGCCGATTTCTCGTGGCGCTTTTATGGCAACTGCCTTACATGAAATCTCAGGCTGACACAAGCCGAATTCTCATTGCGCTTTTGTGACAACTGCCTTACAAGAAATGTCAGGCTGCTACGAGCCGACTTCTCTTGGCTCTTTTGTGAAAACTGCCTTACAAGTAATCTCAGGCTGCTACAAGCCGAATTCGCCTTCCGCTTTTGTGACAACTGCCTTACAAGCAAGGTCAGGTTGCTACCAGCCGACTTCTCTTGGCTCTTTTGTGAAAGCTGCCTTACAAGTAATATCAGGCCGCTACAAATCGACATCTCCTGTCTCTTTTGTGAAAACTGCCTTACAAGCAATCTCACGCTGCTACAAGCCGAATTCTCCTGGTTCTATTGTGACGACTGCCTAACAAGCAATCTCAGGCAGCAGCAATCCCAAGTCTCCTGGCTTTTTGTGCCAATTGCCTTACAACCAATCCCAGGCAGCTACGAGCCGATTTCTCCTGGCTCATTTGTGGCAACTGCCTTACAAGCAATCTCATGCTCCAGCAAGCCGAATTCTCCTGGCTCTTTTGTGCAAATTGCCTTACAAGCAATCCCAGGCGTCTACGAGCCGACTTCTCTTGTCCGTTTTTTAAAAACTGCCTTAAAAGCAATCTTTGATTGCTACAAAACGACATCTTTTGTCTCTTTTTTAAAAACTGCCTTACAATCAATCTCAGCCTGCTACAAGCCGAATACGCCTGGCTCTTTTGTGAAACTGCCTTACAAGCAATCTCAGGCTGCCGCTAGTCCAATTTTCCTGACTTTTTGTGCCAATTGAATTACAAGCAATCCCAGTCTGCTATGAGCCGATTTCTCCTGGCTCTTTTGTGGCAACTGCCTTTCAAGAAATCTCAGGCTGCTACAAGCCGAATTCTCCTGGCGCTTTTGTGACAACTGCCTTACAAGCAATGTCAGGCTGCTACGAGCCGTCTTCTCTTGGCTCTTTTGTGAAAACTGCCTTAAAAGCAATGTCAGGCTGCTACGAGCCGACTTCTCCTGGGTATTTTGTGGCAACTGCCTTACAAGAAATCTCAGGCTGCTAGAAGCCGAATTCTCATAGCGCTTTTGTGACAACTGCCTTACAAGCAATGTCAGGCTGCTACGAGCCGACTTCTCATGGCTCTTTTGTGAAAACTGCCTTACAAGCAATGTCAGGCTGCTACGAGCCGACTTCCCTTGCTCTTTTGTGAAAACTGCCTTACAATTAATATCAGGCCGCTAAAAATCGACATCTCCTGTCTCTTTTGTTAAACTGCCGTACAAGCAATCTCAGGCTGGTACAAGCCGAATACGCCTGGCTCTTTTGTGAAACTGCCTTGCAATCAATCTCAGGCCGCTACAAATCGACATCTGCTGTCTCTTTTGTGGCAACTGCCTTACAATAAATCTCAAACTGCTACAAGCCGAATTCTCCTGGCACTTTTGTGACACCTGCCTTACAAGCAATGTCAGGCTGCTACAAATCGACATATCCTGGCTCATTTGTGACAACTGCAAAACAAGCAATCTCAGGCTGCTGCAAGCCGAATTCTCCTGGCTCTTTTGTGCAATTTGCCTTACAAGCAATCCCAGGCGTCTACGAACCGACTTCTCTTGTCTCTTTTGTGAAATCTGCCTTAAAAGCAATCTCAGACTACTACAAACGACATCTCCTGTTTCTTTTTTTAAAACTGCCTTACAAGCAATCTCAGCCTGCTACAAATCGCATGGCTCTTTTGTGAAACTGCCTTACAAGAATCTCAGGCCGCTACAAATCGACATATGCTGGCTCTTTTGTTACAACTACCTTACAAGCATTCTCAGGCTGCAGCAATATGAATTCCTTTGGCTTTTTGTGCGAATTGTCTTACAAGCAATCCCAGGCGACTACGAGCCGTTTTCTCCTGGCCCTTTTGTGGCAACTGCCTTACAAGAAATGTCAGGCTGCTATGAGACGACTTCTCTTGGCTCTTTTGTGAAAACTGCCTTACAAGTAATATCAGGGTGCTACAAGACGACATCTCCTCTCTCTTTTGTGAAACTGCCTTACAAGCAATCTCAGGCCGCTACAAGCCGAATACGGCTGGCTCATTTGTGAAATTGCATTGCAAGAAACATCAGGCTGCTACAAATCGTCATCTCCTTCTCTTTTGTGACAACTGCCTTACAAGCAATCTCAGTCTGCCGCCAGCACAGTTCTCCTGACTTTTTGTGCCAATTGCCTTAAAAGCAATCCCAGGCGGCTAAGTGCCGATTTCTCCTGGCTCTTTTGTGGTAACTGCCTTACAAGCAATCTCAGGCCGCTACAAATCGACATATCATGGCTCTTTTGTCACAACTGCTTTACAAGCAATCTCAGGCTGCCGTTAGTCCAATTCTCCTGATTTTTTGTGCTAATTGCCTTACAAGCAATCCCCGGCTGCTACGAACCGATTTCTCCTGGCTCATTTGTGGTATCTACCTTACAAGCATTCTCAGGCTGCAGCAATATGAATTCTCCTGGCTTTTTGTGCGTATTGACTTACAAGCAAGCCCAGTCGTCTACGAACCGACTTCTCTTGTCTCTTTTGTGAAAACTGCCTTAAAAGCAATCTCAGACTCCTACAAAACGACATCTCCTGTCTCTTTTTTTAAAACTGCCTTACAATCAATCTCAGCCTGCTACAAGCCGAATACGTCGGGCTTTTTTGTGACAACAGCCTTACTGAGATTACTTTTAGGCAGTTTTCACAAAAGAGAAGGAGATGACGATTTGTAGCAGCCTGATATTGCTTGCAAGGCAATTTCACAAAAGAGTCAGGCGTATTCGGCTTGTAGCGGCCTGAGATTGCTTGTAAGGCAGTTTCACAAAAGAGACAGTAGATGTCGTTTTGTAGCAGCCTGATATTACTTGTGAGGCAGTTTTCACAAAAGAGTCAGGAGAAGTCGGCTCGTAGCACCCTGATATTGTTTGTAAGGCAGTTGTCACAAAAGCTCCAGGAGAATTCGGCTTGTAGCAGCTTCATATTACTTGTCAGGCAGTTTTCACAAAAGAGCCAAAATAAGTCGGCTCGTAGCAGCCTGACATTGCTTGTAAGGCAGTTGTCACAAAAGCCCCAGGAGACTTCGGCTTGTAGCAGCCTGAGATTTCTTGTAAGGCAGTTGCCACAAAAGAGCATGGAGAAATCGGCTCGTACGCGCCTGGGATTGCTTGTAAGGCAATTCGCACAAAAAGCCAGGAGAATTCATATTGCTGCAGCCTGAGAATGCTTGTAAGGCAGATGCCACAAATGAGCCATGAGAAATCGGTTCATAGCAGCCTGGGATTGCTTGTAAGGCAATTGGCACAAAAAGTCAGGAGAAGTGGACTAGCGGCAGCCTGAGACTGCTTGTAAGGCAGCTGTCACAAAAGAGCCAGGATATGTCGATTTGTAGCGGCCGACAAATCAAATAATTGCACACAATTTGATACCCATTTGAAAATATTTCTTTTACTGGAAAAATTTATAAACAAGTGAAATATGACTGATTTCCCAGTTTAGGGACGCATGACAATTTCCGCAAATGAGCTAACACAAGTCCCCATACATTTGAATTTAGACTCGACTATAATCAAGGTGTCGAAAAAACTTTTGTAATTAAGAATAAGTCAAGATATTCCCGAAAATTGGACAGCAATATTTTGTGGATTCTATAAAAAGGCAAAATTAGAATTGCAGTCTTATTGTGCGCACTGGAATTCGGACGCTGTAAATTGTCAGACGACATACCGCGCACATGGTGAAAGCTGTACTTTTTACTATCTGACCAAATGAAAAATCCCTGTATACATAGACCAACCAAATAATTGCACAAAATTTGATACCCATTTTGAAAATATTTCTTTGACTGGAAAAACTTATAAACAAGTGAAATATGACCGATTTCCCAGTTTAGGGCCGCATGACAATTTCTGCAAATGAGCTAAAACAAGTCCCCATACCGTTGAATTTCGCCTCGACTTCATTCAAGGTGTCGAAAAACTTTTGTAATTAGGGATAAGGTAAGAAATTCCCAACATTTGGACACCGATATTTTGTGGATTCTATAAAAAGGAAAATTACAAATGCAATCGTATTGTGCTCACTGGAATTCGGACGCTGTAAATTGTCAGACGACATACCGCGCACCTGGTGAAAGCTGTACTTTTTACTATCTGACCAAATGAAATTCCAGACAATTGGACACCAACAGATCAGAAGCCATGCTGCCTGACGTAGTCTAAAATCTTACATTGGACGCTCAAATATGGACCAGAAACAGACTTATCAGAGGCTATGCTGCATGACGTAGTTTATCTTTTTACATTAGACGCTCAAATATGCACAAGAAACCAAGAGATCAGAAGCAGGGCTGCTGGACGTAGTGTATCATGTTACACAAGACGCTCAAATATGGACCGGAAGCCAAGAGGTCAGAGTCCATTCTGCTGGACGTAGTCTAAAATCTTACATTAGACGCTAAAATATGGACCGGAAACCAACCGATCAGAGGCCATGCTGCTGGTCGTAGTTTATCTTTTTACAATAGACGCTCAAATATGAACCAGGAAACAACAGATCAGAATCATGGCTGCTGGACGTAGTGTATCATCTTACACAAGACGCTCAAATATGGACCGGAAGCTAACAGGTGAGAGGCCATGCTGCTGGACGTAGTCTAAAATCTTACATTAGACGCTCAAATATGGACCGGAATCAAACAGATCTGAAGCCATGCTGCTGGACGTAGTTTATCTTTTTACATTAGACGCTCAAATATGCAACAGAAACCAAGAGATCAAAATCATGGCTGCTGGACGTTGTCTATCATCTTACATTAGACGCTCAAATATTGACCGGAAACCAACAGATCAGAGGCCATGCTGCTGGACGTAATTTATCTTTTTACATTAGACGCTCAAATATGGGCCGGAAGCCAACAGGTCAGAGGCCATGTGGCTTGACGTAGTTTATCTTTTTACATTAGACGCTCAAATATGCACCAGCAACCAACAGATCAGAATCATGGCTGCTGGACGTAGTGTATCATCTTACACAAGACGCTCAAATATGGACCGGAAGCCAACAGGTCAGAAGCCATGCTGCTGGTCGTAGTCTAAAATCTTACATGACACGCTCAAATATGGCCCGGAAACCAACAGATCAGAGGCCATGCTGCTGGTCGTAGTTTATCTTTTTACATTAGACGCTAAAATATGCACCAGAAACCAACAGATCAGAATCATGGCTGCTGGACGTAGTGTAATATCTTACACAAGACGCTCAAATATTGACCGGAAGCATACAGGTCAGAAGCCATGCTGCTGGGCGTAGTCTAAAATCTTACATTAGACGATCAAATATGGACCGGAAACTAACAGATCTGAGGCCATGCTGCTGGGCGTAGTTTATCTTTTTACATTAGACGCTCAAATATGCACCAGAAACAAAGAGATCCGAAACAGGGCTGCTGGACGTAGTGTATCACCTTACACAAGAAGGCTCAAATATGGACCGGAAGCCAACAGGTCAGAGGGCATGCTGCTGGACGTAGTCTAAAACCTTACATTAGACGCTAAAATATGGTCGGGAAACCAACAGGTCAGAGGCCATGCTGCTGGTCGTAGTTTATCTTTTTACATTAGAAGCTCAAATATGTACCAGAAACCAACAGATCAGAATCATGGCTGCTGGACGTAGTGTATCACCTTACACAAGACGCTCAAATATGGACAGGAAGCCAACAGGTCAGAGACTAGGCTGCTGGACGGAGTCTAAAATCTTACATTAGACGCTCAAATATGGACCGGAAACCAACAGATCAGAGGCTGTGCTGCTGGTCGTAGTTTACCTTTTTACATTAGACACTCAAAATATGGACCGGAAACCAACAGATGAGAGGCTATGCTGCTTGTCGTAATTTATCTTTTTACATTAGACGCTCAAATATGCACCAGAAACCAAGAGATCAGAATCATGGCTGCTGGACGTAGTGTATCATATTACACAAGACGCAGAAATATGGACCGGAAGGCAACAGGTCAGAGGCAATGCTGCTTGACGTAGTCTAAAATCTTACATTAGACGATCAAATATGGACCGGAAACCTACAGATCAGAGGCCCTGCTGCTGGTCGTAGTTTATCTTTTTACATTAGACGCTCAAAATATGCACCAGAAACCAACAGATCAGAATCATTGCTGCTGGACGTAGTGTATCATCTTACACAAGACGCTCAAATATGGACCGGAAGCCAACAGGTCAGAGGCCATGCTGTTGGACGTAGTCTAAAATCTTACATTAGACGCGCATATAAGGACCGGAAACCAACAGATCATAGGCCATATTGCTGGTCGTAGTTTATCTTTTTACATTAGACTCTCAAATATGCATGAGAAACCAACAGATCAGCATCATGGCTACTCGGCGTAGTGTATCATTTTACACAAAACGCTCAAATATGGACCGTAATCCAACAGGTAAGAGACCATGCTGCTGCATGTATTCTAAAATCTTACATTCGATGCCCAAATATGGACTGGAAACCAAGAGATCAGAGGCCATGCTGCTGGACGTAGTTTATATTTTTACATTAGACGCTCAAATATGCACCAGAAACCAACATATCAGAATCATGGCTGCTGGACGTAGTGTATCACCTTACACAAGACGCTCAAATATTAACCGGAAACCAACAGGTCAGAGGCCATGCTGCTGGAAGTAGTCTAAAATCGTACATTAGACGCTCAAATATGGACCGGAAACGAACAGATCAGAGGCAATGCTGCTGGTCGTAGTTTATCTTTTTACATTAGACGCTCAAATATGCACCAGAAACCAACAGATCAGAATCATGCCTGCTGGACGTAGTGTATCATCTCACACAAGACGCTCAAATATGGACCGGAAGCCTACAGGTCAGAGGGCATGCTGCTGGATATAGTCTAAAATCTTACATTAGACGCTCAAATATGGAACGGAAACCAACAGTTCTGAGGCCATGCTGCTAGACGTAGTTTATCTTTTTACATTAGACGCTCAAATATGCACCAGAAACCAAGAGATCAGAAACAGGGCTGCTGGACATAGTGTATCATCTTACACAAGACGCTCAAATATGGACCGGAAGCCAACAGGGCAGAGGCCATGCTGCTGGACGTTGTTTATCTTTTTATATTAGAAGCTCAAATATGTACCAGAAACCAACAGATCAGAACCATGACTGCTGGACGTAGTGTATCATCTTACACAAGACGCTCAAATATGGACAGGAAGCCAACAGGTCAGAGGCAATGCTGCTGGACGTCGTCTAAAATCTTACATTAGACGCTCAAATATGGAACGGAAACCAACAGATCTGAAGCCATGCTGCTGGACGTAGTTTGTCTTTTTACATTAGAAGCTAAAATATGCACCAGAAACTAACAGATCAGAATCATGGCTGCTGAACGTAGTGTATCATCTTAAACAAGACGCCCAAATATGAACCGGAAGCCAAGAGATCAGAGGCAATGATGCTGCATGTAGTCAAAATCTTACATTAGACTCTCAAATATGGACAGGAAACCAACGGATCAAAGGCCATGCTGCTGGACGTAGTATATCTTTTTACATTAGACGCTCAAATATGTACAGAAACCAACAGATCAGAATCATGTCTGCTGGACGTAGTGTATCATCTCACACAAGACGCTCAAATATGGACCGGAAGCCTACAGGTCAGAGGCCATGCTGCTGTACGTAGTCTAAAATCTTACATTAGACGCTCAAATATGGAACGGAAACCAACAGATCTGAGGCCATGCTGCTGGCCGTAGTTTATCTTTTTACATTACACGCTCAAATATGCACCAGATAACAAGAGATCAGAAACAGGGCTGCTGGACATAGTGTATCATCTTACACAAGACGCTCAAATATGGACCGGAAGCCAACCGGTGAGAGCCCATGCTGCTGGACGTAGTCTAAATTCTTACATTAAAAGCCCAAATATGGCCGGGAATTAAACAGATCAGATGCCATGCTGCAGGACGTAGTTTATCTTTTTACATTAGACGCTCAAATATGTACCAGAAACCAAGAGATCAGAATCATGTCTGCTGGAAGTAGTTTATCACCATACACAAGACGCTCAAATATGGAGCGGAGGCCAACAGGTCAGAGGCCATGCTGCTGGACGTATTCTAAAATCTTACATTAGACGCTCAAACATGGACCGGAAACCAACTGATCAGAGACCATGCTGCTGGTCGTAGTTTATCTTTTTACATTAGACGCTCAATTATGCACCAGAAACCAAGAGATCAGAATCATGGCTGCTGGACGTAGTGTATCCTCTTACACAAGACGCTCAAATATGGACCGGAAGCCAACAGTTCAGAGGCCATGCTGCTGGGCGTAGTCTATAATTTACATTAGATGCTCAAATATGGACCGGAAACCAACAGATCAGAAGTCATGCTCCTGGACGTAGTTTATCTTTTTACATTAGACGCTCGAATATTCCCCAGAAACCAAAAGATCAGAAACAGGGATGCTAGACGTAGTGTATCATCTTACACAAGACGCACAAACGTGGACCGGAAAACAACACATCAGAGGCCATGCTGCTGGTCGTAGTTTATCTTTTTATATTAGACGCTCAAATATGCACCAGAAATCAAGAGATCAGAAACAGGGCTGCTGGACGTAGTGTATCATCTTGCACAAGACGCACAAATATGGACTGGAAGACTACAGGTCAGAGGCCATGCTGCTCGACGTACTCTAAAATCTTACATTAGACGTACAAATATCGACGGGAAACCAAAAGATCAGAGGCCCTGCTGCTGGACATCGTGAAAAATCTTACATTAGACGCTCAAATACGCGCCAGAAACCAAGAGATCAGAAACAGGGCTGCTGGATGTAGTGTCACATCTTACACAAGAGGGTCAAATATGGACAAGAAACCAACAGGTCAGAGGCCATGCTGCTGGTCGTAGTCTAAAATCTTGCATAAGACTTTCAAATATGGACGGAAACCAACAGATCAGAAGCTATGCTGCTGGACGTAGTTTATCTTTTTACATTAGACGCTCAAATATGCACAAGAAACCAAGAGTTCAGAAAAAGGGGTGCTGGACGTAGTGTATCATCTTGCACATGACGCACAAATATGGACCGGAAGCCAACAGGTCAGAGGCCATGCTGCTGGACCTACTCTATAATCTTACATTAGACGCTCAAATATGGACGGGAAACAAACAGATCAGAGGCCATGCTGCTGGTCGTAGTTTATCTTTTTACATTAGACGCTCAAATATGCACCAGAATCCAACAGATCAGAATAATGGCTGCTGAACGTAGTGTATCATGTTACACAATCGGCTCAAATATGGACCGGAAGCCAACGGGTCAGAGGCCATGCTGCTGGACATCATGTAAAATCTTACATTAGACGCTCAAATATGGACAGGAAACCAACTGATCCGAGGCAAGGCTGCTGGACGTAGTTTATCTTTTTACATTAGACGCTCAAATATGCACCAGAAACCAAGAGATCAGAAACAGGGCTGCTGGATGTAGTGTATCATCTTACACAAGATGCTCAAATATTGACCTGAAGCCAAAATGTCAGAGGACATCTGCTGGACGTAGTATAAAATCTTACATTAGAGGATCAAATATGTAACAGAAACCAACAGATCAGAGGCCATGCTGCTGGTCGTAGTTTATCTTTTTACATTTGACGCTCAAATATTCACCAGAATCCAAAATATCATAATCATGGCTGCTGGACGTAGTGTATCATCTTACACAAGAGGCTCAAATATGGACCGGAAGCCAACAGGTCAGAAGACATGCTGCTGGACGTAGTCTAAAATCTTTTATAAGACATTCAAATATGGACGGAAACCAACAGATCAAAGGCCATGCTGCTGTACGTAGTTTATCTTTTTACATTAGACGATCAAATATGCACCAGAAACCAAGTGATCAGAAACAGGGATGCTAGACGTAGTGTATCATCTTACACAAGACTCTCAAATGTGGACCGGAAACCAACAGGTCAGAGGCCATGCTGCTGGACGTCATGTAATATCTTATATTAGAGGCTCAAATATGGACCGGAAACCAATAGATCAGTGGCCATGCTGCTGGTTATAGTTTATCTTTTTAAATTAGACGCTCAAATATGCACCAGAAACCAAGAGATCAGAAACAGGGCTGCTGGACGTACTGCATCATCTTGCACAAGACGCTCAAATATGTACCGGAAACCAACAGATCAGAGGCCATGCTGCTGGAGGTAGTTTATCTATTTATATTAGACGCTCAAATATGCACCAGAATCCAACAGATCAGAATCATGGCTGCTGGACGTACTGTATCATCTTACACAAGAGGCTCAAATATGGACCGGAAACCAACTGATCAGAGGGCACCTGCTGGACGTATTCAAAAATCTTACATTAGACGCTCAAATATGCACCGGAAACCAACAGATCAGAGGCCATGCTGCTGGAAAGTAGTTTATCTTTTTACATTAGACGCTCAAATATGCACCAGAAACCAAGAGATCAGAATCATGGCTGCTGGACGTAGTGTATCATCTTACACAAGACGCTCAAATATGAACCGGAAGCCAACAGTTCAGAGGCCATCCTGCTGGACGTAGTCTAAAATTTGCATTAGACGCTCAAATATGGACCGGAAACCAACAGATCAGAGGCCATGCTGCTGGACGTAGTTTATCTTTTTACATTAGAAGCTTAAATATTTACCAGAAACCAAGAGATCAGAAACAGGGATGCTAGACGTAGTATATCGTCTTACACAAGACGCACAAACGTGGACCGGAAACCAACAGGTCAGAGTCAACCTGCTGGACGTAGTCAAAAATCTTACATTAGACACTCAAATATGGACCGGAAACCAACAGATCATAGGCCATGCTGCTGGACGTAGTTTATCTTTTTTATATTAGACGCTCAAATATGCACCAGAAACCAAGAGATCAGAAACAGGGCTGCTGGATGTAGTGTATCATGTGACACAAGACGCTCAAATATGGACCGTAAGCCAAAAGGTCAGAGGCCATGCTGCTGGATAAAGTCTAAAATCTTACATTAGACGCTCAAATATTGACCGGAAACCAACAGATCAGTGGCCATGCTGCTGGACGTAGTTTATCTTTTTAAATTAGACGCTCAAATATGCACCAGTATCCAAAAGATCATAATCATGGCTGCTGGACGTAGTGTATCGTCTCACACAAGACGCTCAAATATGGACCGGAAACCAACAGGTCAGAGGCAATGCTGCTGGGCGTCGTCTAAAGTCTTACATTAGACGCTCAAATATGGACATGAAACCAACAGATCAGAGGCCATGCTGCTGGACGTCGTCTATCTTTTTACTTTAGACGCTCAAAATATGCACCAGAAACCAACAGATCAGAATCATGGCTGCTGGACGTAGTGTATCATCTTACACAAAACGCTCAAATATGGACCGGAAGCCAACAGGTCAGAGGTAATGCTGCTGGACGTAGTCTAATATCTTACATTTGACGCTTAAATATGGACCGGAAACCAACAGATCAGAGGCAATGCTGCTGGACGTAGTTTATATTTTTACATTAGACGCTCAAATATGCACCAGAAACCAACAGATCAGTATCATGGCTGCTGGGCGTAGTGTATCATTTTAAACAAGACGCTCAAATATGGACCGGAAGCCAACAGGTCAGAGGTCATGCTGCTGCATTTAGTCTGAAATCTTACATTAGACGCTCAAATGTGGTCCGGAAACCAACAGATCAGAGGCCATGCTGCTGGACGTAGTATATCTTTTTACATTAGACGCTCAAATATGCACCAGAAACCAACAGATCAGAATCATGGCTGCTGGACGTAGTGTATCATCTTACACAAGAAGCTCAAATACAGACCGGAAGCCAACAGGTCAGAGACCATGCTGCTGGACGTATTCTCAAATCTTACATTAGACGCTCAAATATGGACCGGAAACCAACAGATCAGAGGCCATGTTGCTGGGCGTAGTTTATCTTTTTACATTAATCGCTCAAATATGAACGAGACACCAACAGATCAGAAACAGGGCTGCTGGACGTAGTATATCATCTTAAACAAGACGCTCAAATATGGAACGGAAGCCAACAGGTGAGAGGCAATGCTGCTGGAGGTCGTCTAAAATCTCACATTAGACGCTCAAATATGTACCGCAAACCAACAGATCAGAGGCCATGCTGCTGGTCGTAGTTTATCTTTTTACATTAGACGCTCAAATATGCACCAGAAACCAAGAGATCATAATCATGGCTGCTGGGAGTAGTGTATCATCTTATACAAGACGCTAATATATGGACCGGAAGCCAACAGATCAGAGGCCATGTTGCTGAGCGTAGTCTAAAATCTTACATTAGACGCTCAAATATGGACCGGAAACCAACAGATCAGAGGCCATGCTGCTGGACGTAGTTTATCTTTTTAAATTAGACGCTCAAAATATGCACCAGAAACCAAGAGATCAGAATCATGGCTGCTGGACGTAGTTTATCACCTTACACAAGACGCTCAAATATGGACCGGAAGCCAACAGTTCAGAGGACATGCTGCTGGATGTAGTCTAAATTCTTACATTAGACGCTCAAATATGGACCGGAAACCAACAGAACAGCGGCCATGCTGCTGGTCGTAGTTTATCTTTTTTTATTAGACGCTCAAATATGCACCAGAAACCAACAGATCAGAATCATGGCTACTGGACGTAGTGTATCATCTTACACAAGACGCTCAAATATGGACCGGAAGCCAACAAGACAGAGGCAATGCTGCTGGACGTAGTCTCAAATCTTACATTAGACGCTCAAATATGGACCGGAAACCAACAGATCAGAGGCCATGCTGCTGGGCGTAGTTTATCATTTACATTAGACCCTCAAATATGTAGAGAAACCAATAGCTCAGAAGCATTTCTGCTGGACGTAGTGTATCATCTCACACAAGACGCTCAAATATGGACCGGAAGCCCACAGGTCAGAGGCCATGCTGCTGCATGTAGTCTAAAATCTTACATTAGACGCTCAAATATGGTCCGGAAACCAACAGATCAGAGGCCATGCTGCTTGACGTAGTTTATATTTCTACATTAGACGCTCAAATATGCACCAGAAAGCAAGAGATCAGAAACAGGGCTGCTGGACGGATTGTATCATCTTACACAAGACGCTCAAATATAGACCGGAAGCCAACAGGTCAGAAGCAATGCTGCTAGACGTAATCTAAAATCTTACATTAGACTTTCAAATATGGACGGGAAACCAACTGATCAGAGGCCATGCTGCTGGACGTGGTTTATCTTTTTACATTAGACGCTCAAATATGCACCAGAAACCAACAGATCAGAATCATGGCTGCTGGGCGTAGTGTATCATCTTACACAAGACGCTCAAATATGGACGGGAAGCCAACAGATCAGAGGCCATGCTGCTGGACGTAGTCTAAAATCTTACATTAGACGCTCAAATGTGGACCGGAAATCAACGGATCAGAGGCCATGCTGCTGGCCGTAGTTTATCTTTTTACATTAGTCGCTCAAATATGCACCAGAAACCAACAGATCAGAATCATGGCTGCTGGGCGTAGTGTATCATTTTACACAAGACGCTCAAATATGGACCGGAAGCCAATAGGTCAGAGGTCATGCTGCTGCATTTAGTCTGAAATCTTACATTAGACGCTCAAATGTGGTCCGGAAACCAACAGATCAGAGGCCATGCTGCTGGACGTAGTTTATCTTTTTACATTAGACGCTCAAATATGCACCAGAAACCAAGATATCAGAAACAGTGCTGCTGGGCGTAGTGTATTATCTTACACAAGACGCTCAAATACGAACCGGAGGCCAACAGGTCAGAGGCCCTGCTGCTGGACGTAGTCTAAAATCTTACATTAGACGCTCAAATATGCACCGGAAACCAACAGATCAGAGGCCATGCTGCTGGTCGTAGTTTATCTTTTTACATTAGACGCTTAAATATGCACCAGAAACCAAGAGATCATAATCATGGCTGCTGGACGTAGTGTATCATCTTACAGAAGACGCTCAAAGATGGACCGGAAGCCAACAGGTCAGAGGCCATGCTGCTAGACGTAGTTTATATTTCTACATTAGATGCTCAAATATGCACCAGAAAGCAAGAGATCAGAAACAGGGCTGCTGGACCAAGTGTATCATCTTACACAAGACGCTCAAATATGGACCGGAATCTAACATGTCAGATGCCATGCTGCTGGGCGTAGTCTAAAATCTTACATTAGACGCTGAAATATGCACCGGAAACCAACAGATCAGAGGCCATGCTGCCGGACGTAGTTTATATTTTTACATTAGAAGCTCAAATATGTACCAGAAACCAACAGATCAGAATCATGGCTGCTGGACGTAGTGTATCATCTTACACAAGACGCTCAAATATGGACCGGAAGCCAACAGATCACAGGCAATGCTGTTGCATGTAGTCTAAAATCTTACATTAGACGCTCAAATATGGACCGGAAACCAACAGATCAGAGGCCATGCTGCTGGACGTAGTTTATCTTTTTAAATTAGACGCTCAAATATGCACCAGACACCAACAGATCAGAAACAGGGCTGCTGGACGTAGTGTATCATCTTACACAAGACGCTCAAATAAGGAACGGAAGCCAACAGGTCAGAGGCCATGCTGCTGGACGTAGTCTAAAATCTTACATTAGACGCACAAATATGGACGGGAAACCAATAGATCAGATGCCATGCTGCTGGACGTAGTTTATCTTTTTACATTAGAAGCTCAAATATGTACCAGAAACCAACAGATCAGAATCATGGCTGCTGGACGTAGTGTATCACCTTACACAAGACGCTCAAATATGGACCGGAAGCCAACAGCTCAGAGACCATGCTGCTGGAGGGAGTCTAAAATCTTACATTAGACGCTCAAATATGGTCCGGAAACCAACAGATCAGAGGCTGTGCTGCTGGTCGTAGTTTACCTTTTTACATTAGACGCTCAAAATATGGACCGGAAACCAACAGATCAGAGGCTATGCTGCTGGTCGTAGTTTATCTTTTTACATTAGACGCTCAAATATGCACCAGAAACCAACAGATCAGAATCATGGCTGCAGAACGTAGTGTTTCATCTTACACAAGACGCTCAAATATGGACCGGAAACAAACAGATCAGAGGCTGTGCTGCTGGTCGTAGTTTACCTTTTTACATTAGACTCTCAAAATATTGACCGGAAACCAACAGATCAGAGGCTATGCTGCTGGTCGTAGTTTATCTTTTTACATTAGACGCTCAAATATGCACCAGAAACCAAAAGATCAGAATCATGGCTGCAGAACGTAGTGTTTCATCTCACACAAGACGCTCAAATATGGACCGGAAGCCAAGAGGTCAGAGGCCATGCTGCTGGACGTAGTCTAAAATCTAACATTAGACGCTCAAATATGGACCTGAACTGAGCGTCTACTGTAAGATTTTACATGACGTCCAGCAGCATGGCCTCTGTCATGTTGGCTTCCGGTACATATTTTAGCCTCTGGTGTAAGATGATACAGTACGTACAGCAGCCATGATTCTGATCTGTTGGATTCTGGTGCATATTTGAGCGTCTAATGTAAAAACTTAAAATACGTCCAGCAGCATGGCCTTTGATCTGTTGGTTTCCGGTCCATATATGAGCGTCTAATGTAAGATTTTAGAGTACGTCGAACAGCATGGCATCTGACCTGTTGGCTACCGGTCCATATTTGAGCGTCTTGTGCAAGATGATACACTACATCCAGCAGGCCTGTTTCTGATATCTTGGTTTCTGGTGCATATATGAGCGTCTAATATAAAAAGATAAACTACGTCCAGCAGCATGGCCTCTGATCAGTTGGTTTCCGGTTCACATTTGAGCGTCTTGTGTGAGATGATACACTACGTCTAGCATCTTTGTTTCTGATCTCTTGGTTTCTGGTGCATATATGAGCGACTAATGTAAAAAGATTAACTACGGCCAGCAGCATGGCCTCTGATCTGTTTGTTTCCGGTCCATATTTGTGCGTCTTGTGTAAGATGATACACTACGTCCAGCAGCCATGATTCTGATCTGTTGGTTTCTGGTGCATATTTGAGCCTCTAATGTAAAAAGATAAACTACGACCAGCAGCATGGCCTCTGATCTGTTGGTTTCCGGTCCATATTTTGAGCGTCAAATGTAAAAAGGTAAACTACGACCAGCAGCACAGCCTCTGATCTGTTGGTTTCCGGACCATATTTGAGCGTCTAATGTAAGATTTTAGACTCCCTCCAGCAGCATGGTCTCTGAGCTGTTGGCTTCCGGTCCATATTTGAGCGTCTTGTGTAAGGTGATACACTACGTCCAGCAGCCATGATTCTGATCTGTTGGTTTCTGGTACATATTTGAGCTTCTAATTTAAAAAGATAAACTACGTCCAGCAGCATGGCATCTGATCTATTGGTTTCCCGTCCATATCTGAGCGTCTAATGTAAGATTTTAGACTACATGCAGCAGCATTGCCTGTGATCTGTTGGCTTCTGGTCCATATTTGAGCGTCTTGTGTAAGATGATAAACGACGTCCAGCAGCCATGATTCTGATCTGTTGGTTTCTGGTACATATTTGAGTTTCTAATGTAAAAATATAAACTACGCCCGGCAGCATGGCCTCTGATCTGTTGGTTTCCGGTGCATATTTGAGCGTCTAATGTAAGATTTAGACTACGCCCAGCAGCATGGCCTCTGACCTGTTAGCTTCGGGTCCATATTATAGCGTCTTGTGTAAGATGATACACTTGGTCCAGCAGCCCTGTTTCTGATCTCTTGCTTTCTTGTGCATATATGAGCATCTAATGTAGAAATATAAACTACGTCCAGCAGCATGGCCTCTGACCTGTTGGCTTCCGGTCCATATTTGAGCGTCTTCTGTAATATGATACACTACGTCCAGCAGCCATGTTTCTGATCTGTTGGTGTCTGGTGCATATTTGACCGTCTAATGTAAAAAGATAAACTACCTCCAGCAGCATGGCCTCTGATCTGTTGTTTTCCGTTGCATATTTGAGCGTCTAATGTAAGATTTTAGACTACGCCCATCAGCATGGCCTCTGACCTGTTAGCTTCCGGTCCATATTTGAGCGTCTTGTGTAAGATGATACACTACGCCCAGCAGCCCTGTTTCTGATCTCTTGCTTTCTGGTGCATATATGAGCATCTAATGTAGAAATATAAACTACGTTCAGCAGCATGGCCTCTGATCTGTTAGTTTCCGGTCCATATTTGAGCGTCTAATGTAATATTTTAGACTACATGCAGCAGCATTGCCTCTGACCTGTTGGCTTCCGGTCCATATTTGAGCTTCTTGTGTAAGATGATACACTACGTCCAGCAGCCCTGTTTCTGATATCTTGTTTCTGGTGCTTATTTGAGCGTCTAATGTAAAAATATAAACTACGTCCAGCAGCATGGCCTCTGATCTGTTTTTTCCGGTCCATATTTGAGTGTCTAATGTAAGATTTAAGACTACGTCCAGCAGCATGGCCTCTGACCTGTTTGATTCCGGTCCATATTTGTGCGTCTTGTGTAAGATGATACACTACGTCCAGCAGCCCTGTTTCTGAACTCTTGGTGTCTGGTGAATATTTGAGCGTCTAATGTAAAAAGATAAACTACGTCCAGCAGCATGGCCTCTGACCTGTTGGCTTCCGTTCCATATTTGAGCGTCTTGTGTAAGATGATACACTACGCCCAGCAGCCATGATTCTGATACCTTGGTTTCTGGTGCATATTTGAACCGTCTAATGTAAAAAGATAAACTACGTCCAGCAGCATGGCCTCTGATCTGTTGGTTTCCGGTCCATATTTGAGCGTCTAATGTAAGATTTTTGACTACGTCCAGCAGCATGGCCTCTGACCTGTTAACTTCCGGTCAATATTTGAGCGTCTTGTGTAAGATGATACACTACGTCCAGCAGCCCTGTTTCCGATCTCTTGCTTTCTGGTGCATATTTGAGCGTCTAATGTAAAAAGATAAACTACGTCCAGCAGCATGGCCGCAGATCTGTTGGTTTCCGTCCCATATTTTAGCGTCTAATGTAAGATTTTAGACTACGTCCAGCAGCATGGCCTCTGACCTGTAGGCTTCCGGTCTATATTTGAGCGTCTTGTGTAAGATGATACACTACGTCCAGAAGCCATGATTCTGATCTGTTGGTTTCTTGTGCATATTTGAACGTCTAATGTAAAAAGATAAACTACGCCCAGCAGCATGGCCTCTGATCACTTTGTTTCCGGACCATGTTTGAGAGTCTAATGTAAGATTTTGGACTACATGCAGCAGCATGGCCTCTGACCTGTTGGCTTCCGGTCCCTATTTGAGCGTCTTGTGTAAGATGATACACTACGTCCAGCAGACATTATTCTGATCTGTTGGTTTCTGTACATATTTGAGCGACTAATGTAAATAGATTAACTACCTCCAGCAGCATGGCCTCTGATATGTTGGATCCCCGTCCATGTTTGAGCGTCTAATGTAAGATTTTAGAATACGTCAAGCAGCATAGCATATGATCTTTTAGCTTCCGGTCCATATTTGAGCGTCTTGTGTAAGATGATACACTACGTCAAGCAGCCATGATTCTGAACTGTTTGTTTCTGGTGCATATTTGAGCGTCTGATGTTAAAAGATAAACTACGCCCAGCAGCATGGCCTCTGATCTGTTGGTTTCCGGTCCATATTTGAGCGTCTAATGTAAGATTTGAGACTACGTCCAGCAGCATTGCCTCTGACTTGTTGGCTTCCGGTCCATATTTGAGCGTCTTATGTAAGATGATACACTACGTCCAGCAGCCATGATTCTGATCTGTTGGTTTATGGTGCATATTTGAGCGTCTAATGTAAAAAGATAAACTACGACCAGCAGCATGGCCTCTGATCTGTTGGATTCCGGTCAATATTTGAGCGTCAATGTAAGATTTTAGAATACGTCCAGCAGTATGGCCTCTGACCTGTTGGCTTCCGGTGCATATTTGAGCGTATTGTGTCAGGTGATAAACTATGTCCAGCAGTAATGATTCTGATACCTTGGTTTCTGGTACATATTTGAGCTTCTAATGTAAAAAGATAAACTACGTCCAGCAGCATGGCATCTGACCTGTTGGCTTCCGGTCCATATTTGAGCGTCTTGTGTAAGATGATACACTACGTCCAGCAGACATGATTCTGATCTATTGGTTTCTGTACATATTTGAGCGTCTAATGTAAATAGATAAACTACGTCCAGCAGCTTCGCCTCTGATCTGTTGGTTTCCCGTCCATATTTGAGCGTCTAATGTAACGTTTTAGAATACGTCCAGCAGCATGGCATCTGACCTGTTGGCTTCCGGTCCATATTTTTGTGTCTTGTGCAAGGTAATAAACTACGTCCAGCAGCATGGCCTCTGATCAGTTGGTTTCAGGACCATATTTGAGCGTCTAATGTACGATTTTAGACTACATGCAGCAGCATGGCCTCTGACCTGTTGGCTTCCGGTCCATATTTGAGCGTCTTGTGTGAGATGATGCACTACGGCCAGCAGCCCTGTTTCTGATCTCTTGGTTTCTGGTGCATATTTGAGGGTCTAATGTAAAAAGATAAACTACGTCCAGCAGCATGGCCTCTGACCTGTTGGCTCCCCCGTCCATATTTGAGCGTCTTGTGTAAGATGATACACTACGTCCAGCAGCTATGATTCTGATCTGTTGGTTTCTGGTGAATATTTGAGCGTCTGATGTAAAAAGATAAACTACGACCAGAAGCATGGCCGCTGATCTGTTGGTTTCCGGGCCATATTTGAGCCTCTAATGTAAGATTTTAGACTACGTCCACCAGCATGGCCTCTGACCTGTTGGCTTCCGGTCCATATTTGAGCGTCTTGTGTAAGATGATACACTACGTCCAGCAGCCATGATTCTGATCTGTTGGATTCTGGTGCATATTTTGAGCGTCTAATTTAAAAAGATAAACTACGGCCAGCAGCATGGCCTCTGATCTGTTGGTTTCCGGTCCATATTTGAGCGTCTAATGTAAGATTTAAGACTACGCTCAGCAGCATGGCCTCTGATCTGATGGCTTCCGGTCCATATATTTGCGTCTTGTGTAAGATGATACACTACGTCCAGCAGCCATGATTCTGATCTGTTGGTTTCTGGTGCATATGTTGAGCGTCCAATTTAAAAAGATGAACTACGTCCAGCAGCATGGCCCATGATCTGTTGGTTTCCCGTCAATATTTGAGCGTCTAATGTAAGATTTTGACGACATTCAGCAGCATTGCCTCCGACCTGTTGGCTTCCGGTCCATATTTGAGCGTCTTGTGTAAGATGATACACTACGTCCAGCAGCCATGATTATGATCTCGTGGTTTCTGGGGCATATTTGAGCGTCTAATGTAAAAAGATAAACTACGACCAACAGCATGGCCTCTGATCTGTTGGTTTCCGGTCCATATTTGAGCGTCTAATGTAAGATTTTAGACTACGTCCAGCAGCATGGCCTCTGACCTGTTGGCTTCCGGTTCATATTTGAGCGTCTTGTGTAAGATAATACACTACGTCCAGCAGCACTGTTTGTGATATCTTGGTTACTGGTGCATATTTGAGCGTCTAATGTAAAAAGACAAACTACGTCCAGCAGCATGGCCTCTGATCTGTTGGTTTCCGGTCCATATTTGATCGTCTAATGTTTTTTTTTAAACTACGTCCAGCAGCATGGCCTCTGACCTGTTAGCTTCCGGTCCATATTTGAGCGTCTTGTGTAAGATGATACACGACGCCCAGCAGCCATGATTCTGATCTGTTGGTTCCTGCTGCATATTTGAGCGTCTAATGTAAAAAGATAAACTACGTCCAGGAGCATGGTCTCTGATCTGTTGGTTTCCTGTCCATATTTGAGCGTCTAATGTAAGATTTTAGACTACGTCCAGCAGGATGGCCTCTGACCTGTTGGCTTCCGGTCCATATTTGAGCGTTTGTGTAAGATGATACACTACGTCCAGCAGAAATGATACTGATCTGTTGGTTTCCGGGCCATATTGGAGCGTCTAATGTAAGATTTTAGACTACGTCCAGCAGCATGGCCTCTGACCTGTTGGCTTCCGGTCCATATTTGAGCGTCTTGTGTAAGATGTTACACTACGTCCAGCATCCATGATTCTGATCTGTTGGTTTCTGGTGCATATTTTGAGCGTCTAATTGAAAAAGAGAAACTAGGCCCAGCAGCATGGCCTCTGATCTGTTGGTTTCCGGTCCATATTTGAGCGTCTAATGTAAGATTTTAGACTACGCTCATCAGCATGGCCTCTGATCTGTTGGCTTCCGGTCCATATATTAGCGTCTTGTGTAAGATGATACACTACGTCCAGCAGCCATGATTATGATCTCTTGGTTTCTGGTGCATATTTGAGCGTCTAATGTAAAAAGATAAACTACGACCAGCAGCATGGCCTCTGATCTGTTGGTGTCCGGTCCATATTTGAGCGTCTAATGTAAGATTTTATACTACGTCCAGCAGCATGGCCTCTGACCTGTTGGCTTCCGGTCCATATTTGAGCGTCTTGTGTAAGATAATACACTACGTCCAGCAGCCCTGTTTCTGATATCTTGGTTTCTGGTGCATATTTGAGCGTCTAATGTAAAAAGATAAACTACGTCCAGCAGCATGGCCTCTGATCTGTTGGTTTCCTGTCCATATTTGAGCGTCTAATGTAAGATTTTAGACTACATCCAGCAGGATGGCCTCTGACCTGTTGCTTCCGGTCCATATTTGAGCGTCTTGTGTAAGATGATACACTACGTCCAGCAGCCCTTATTCTTATCTCTTGGTTTCTGGTGCATATTTGAGCGTCTAATGTAAAAAGATAAATTACAACCAGCAGCATGGCCTCTGATCTGTTGGTTTCCGGACCATATTTGAGCGTCTAATGTAAGATTTCAGACTACATGCAGCAGCATGGCCTCTGACCTGTTTGCTTCCGGTCCATATTTGAGCGTCTTGTGTAAGATGATACACTACGCCCAGCAGCCATGATTCTGATCTGTTGGTTTCTGGTGCATATTTGAGCGTCTAATGTAAAAAGATAAACCACGTCCAGCAGCATGGCCTCTGATCAGTTGGTTTCCCGTCCATATTTGAAAGTCTAATGTAAGATTTTAGATTACGTCTAGCAGCATTGCTTCTGACCTGTTGGCTTCCGGTGCATATTTGAGCGTCTTGTGTAAGATGATACACTACGTCCAGCAGCCATAATTCTGATCTCTTTGTTTCTGGTGCATATTTGAGCGTCTAATGTAAAAAGATAAACTACGTCAAGCAGCATGGCCTCTGATCTGTTGGATTCCGGACCATATTTGAGCGTCTAATGTAAGATTTTAGACTACATGCAGCAGCATGGCCTCTGACCTGTGGGCTTCCGGTCCATATTTGAGCGTCTTGTGTGAGATGATACTCTACGTCCAGCAGAAATGATTCTGATCTATTGGTTTCTGTACATATTTGAGGGTCAAATATAAATGATAAACTACGCCCAGCAGCATGGCCTCTGATCTGTTGGTTTCCGGTCCATATTTGAGCGTCTAATGTAAGATTTTAGACTACGTCCAGCAGCATCGTCACTGACCTGTTGGCTTCCGGTCCATATTTGAGCGTCTTGTGTAAGATGATACACTACGTCCAGCAGCCATGATTCTGATCTGTTGGTTTCTGGTGCATATTTGAGCGTCTAATGTAAAAAGACAAACTACATCCAGCAGCATGGCCTCTGATCTGTTGGCTTCCGGACCACATTTGAGCGTCTAATGTAAGATTTCAGACTAAATGCAGCAGCATGACCTCTGACCTGTTGGCTTCCGGTCCATATTTGAGCGTCTTGTGTAAGATGATACACTACGCCCAGCAGCCATGATTCTGATCTTTTGGTTTCTGGTGCATATTTGAGCGTCTAATGTAAAATATAAACTACGGCCAGCAGCATGGCCTCTGATCCGTTGATTTCCGGTCCATATTTGAGCTTCTAATGAAATATTTTAGACTACGTCCAGCAGCATGGCCTCTGATCTGTTGGCTTCCGGTCCATATTTTAGCGTCATGTGTAAGATGATACACTACGTCCAGCAGCCCTGTTTCTGATCTCTTGGTTTCTGGTGCATATTTGAGCGTCTAATTTTAAACGATAAACTACGCCCAGCAGCATGGCCTCTGATCTGTTGATTTCCGGTCCATATTTGAGCGTCTAATGTAAGATTTTAGACTACGTCCAGCAGCATTGCCTCTGACCTGTTGGCTTCCGGTACATATTTGAGCGTCTTGTGTAAGATGATACACTACGCCCAGCAGCCATGATTCTGATATGTTGGTTTCTGGTGCATATTTTGAGCGTCTAATGTAAAAAGATAGACTACGGCCAGCAGCATGGCCTCTGATCTGTTGGTTTCCTGTCCATATTTGAGCGTCTAATGTAAGAGTTTAGACGACGTCCAGCAGCATTGCCTCTGACCTGTTGGTTTCCGGTCCATATTTGAGCGTCTTGTGTAAGATGATACACTACGTCCAGCAGCCCTGTTTCTGATCTCTTGGTTTCTGATGCATATTTGAGCGTCTTGTGTAAGATTATACACTACGTCCAGCAGCCATGAGTCTTATCTGTTGGTTTTTGGTGCATATTTGAGCGTCTAATGTAAAAAGATAAACTACGTCCAGCAGCATGGCATCTGATCTGTTGGTTTCCGGTCCATATTGGAGCATCTAATGTAAGAATTTAGAATACATGCAGCAGCATGCCCTCTGACCTGTTGGCTTCCGGTCCATATTTGAGCGTTTTGTGTAAAATGATACACTACGTCCAGCAGACATGATTCTAATCTGTTGGTTTCTGTACATATTTGAGCGTATAAAATAAACAGATAAACTACGTCCAGCAGCATGGCATCTGATCTGTTGGTTTCCCGTCCATATTTGTGCGTCTAATGTAAGATTTTAGAATACGCCCACCAGCATGACCTTGGACCTGTTGTCTTCCGGTCCATAATTGAGCGTCTTGTGTAAGATTATACACTACGTCCAGCAGCCTTGATTCGGATCTCTTGGTTTCTGGTGCATATTTGAGCGTCTAATGTAAAAAAATAAACTACGTCCAGCAGCATGGCCTCTGATCTTTTGGTTTCCGGTCCATATTTGAGTGTCTAATGTACGATATTAGGCTACGTCTAGCAGCATGGCCTCCGACCTGTTGGCTTCCGGTCCATATTTGAGCGTCTTGTGTAAGATGATACACAACGTCCAGCAGCCCTGTTTCTGATCTCTTGGTTTCTGGCGCATATTTGAGCGTCTAATGTAAAAAGATAAACTACGTCCAGCAGCATGGACTCTGATCTGTTGGTTTCCGGTCCATATTTCAGCGTCTAATGTAAGATTTTAGATTACGTCCAACAGCATGGCGTCTGACCTGTAGGATTCCGGTCAATATTTGAGCGTCTTGTGTAAGATGATACACTACGTCCAGCAACCATGATTCTGATCTGTTGGTTTCTGTTGCATGTTTGAGCGTCTAATGTAAAAAGATAAACTACGTCCAGCTGAATGGACTCTGATCTGTTGGTTCCCGGTCCATATATGAGCGTGTAATATAAGATTTTAGACTACGTCCAGCAGCATGGCCTCTCACCTCTTGGCTTCCGGTCCATATTCGAGAGTCTTGTGTAAGATTATACTGTACGTCCAGCAACCATGATTCTGATCTCTTGGTTTCTGTTGCATGTTTGAGCGTCTAATGTAAAAAGATAAACTACGTCCAGCTGAATGGACTCTGATCTGTTGGTTCCCGGTCCATATATGAGCGTGTAATATAAGATTTTAGACTACGTCCAGCAGTTTGTCCTCCGAACTGTTGGCTTCCGTTCCATATTTCAGCGTCTTGTGTAAGATGATACACTACGTCCAGCAGCCATGATTCTGATCTCTTGGTTTCTGGTGCATATTTGAGCGTCTAATGTAAAAAGATAAACTACGTCCAGCAAAATGGCCTCTGATATGTTGGTTTCCGGTCCATATTTGAGCGTCCAATGTAAGATTTTAGACTACGTCAGGCAGCATGGCCTCTGATCTGTTGGTGTCCAATTGTCGGGAATTTCTTACCTTATCCATAATTACAAAAGTTTTTTCGACACCTTGATTAGAGTCGAGTCGAAATTCAACGGTATGGGGACTTGTGTTAGCTCATTTGCGGAAATTGTCATGCGGCCCTAAACTGGGAAATCAGTCATATTTCACTTGTTTATAACTTTTTTCCAGTAAAAGAAATATTTTCAAAATGGGAATCAAATTATGTGCAATTATTTGATTAGTCTATGTATACAGGGATTTTTCATTTGCTCAGATAGTAAAAAGTACAGCATTCACCATGTGCCCGGTATGTCGTCTGACAATTTACAGCGTCCGAATTCCAGTGTGCACAATAAGAATGCATGTGTAATTTTTCCTTTTTATACAATCCACAAAATATTGCTGTCCAATTGTCGAGAATTTCTTGCCTTATCCATAATTACAAAAGTTTTTTCGACACGTTGATTAGAGTCGAGTCGAAATTTTTTCGACACCTTGAATAGAGTCGAGTTGTAATTCAACGGTATGGGGACTTGTGTTATCTCATTTGCGGAAATTGTAAGGCGGACCTAAACTGGGAAATCAGTCATATTTCACTTGTTTATAACTTTTTTCCAGTAAAAGAAATATTTTTACTATCTGAGCAAATGAAAAATCCCTGTAAATATAGACAAATCAAATAATTGCACACAATTTGATCTACATAAATTGACCAAATGAAAAATCCCTTACAAGCAATCTCAGGCTGCTACAAAACGGCATTTTCTGGCTCTTTTGTGAAAACTGCCTTACAAGCAATCTCAGGCTGATACAAGCCCACACCTGCTGGCTCTTCTGTGAAAACTGCGCAAAATCAATCTCAGGCTGCTACAATCCGAATACGCCTGGCTCTTTTGTGACACCTGCCTTACAAGCAATCTCAGGCTGCTACGATCCCATTTCTCCTGGCTTTTTGTGGAAAGTGCCTTACACGCAAACATAGGATTCTACGAGCCGGTTCTCCTGGGAGATTTGTGAAAATTGCCTTACAAGCAATCTCATTCTTCTACAAGCCTACACCTGCTGGCACTTTTAAGACAACTGCATTACAAGCAATCTCAGGCTGCTAAAAAATCGATCTCCTGGCTCTTTCGTGACAACTGCCTTACAAGCAACGTCAGGCTGCAGCAAGCCCAATGTTCCTGTCTTTTTTGCCAATTGCCTTACAAAATAATCCCAGGCTGCTACGAGGCGATTTCTCAAGGCTCTTTTGTGGCGACTGCATTACAAGCAACCTCAGGCTGCTACAAGACGAATTCTACTGGCTCTTTTGTGACAACTGCCTTACAAGCAATGTCAGGCTGCTCCGAGCCGACTTCTCTTGGCTCTCTTGTGTAAACTGCCTTACAAGCAATCTCAGGCTTCTACAAGCCGAATACGCCTGGCTCTTTTGTAGCAACTGCCTTACATGCAATCACAGCAGCAAGCCCAATTCTCTTGGGTTTTTGTGCCAATTTCATTACAAGCAATTCCACGCAGCTACGAGCCCGTTTACCCTGGCTTTACACGCAATCTCAGGCTTCTACAAACTTACACCTGCTGACTCTTTTTTTACAACTCCCTTACAAGCAATCTCCCGCTGCTATCGGCCGACTTCTCCGGGCTATTTGTGAAAACTGTCTTACAAAGGATCTCAGGCTGCTACAAGCCGATTTCTCCTGCCTCTTATGTGCCAACTTATTTCCAAGCAATCTCAGGCTGCTATGAGCCGACTATGCCTGGATCTTCTATGACAAATGCCTTACAAGCAATCTACGGCCGCAACAAATCGATCTCCTGGCTCTTTCGTGACAACTGCCTTACAAGAAATCTCAGGCTACTACAAGCTGACTACGCCTTTCTCTTTTGTGGCAACTGCCTTACAAGCAATCTCAGGCTGCAGCAAGCCCAATTCTCCTGGCTTTTTTTGCCAATTGCCTTACAAGTAATCGCAGGCTGCTACGAGCGTATTTCACCTGGCTCTTTTGTGGCAACTGCCTTACAAGCAATACCAGGCCTCTACAAGACGAATTCTCCTGGGTCTTTTGTGAGAACTGCCTTACAAGCAATCTCAGGATGTTACGGGCCGACTACGCCTGGCTCTTCGATGACAAGTGGCTTACAAGCAAACTCAGGCTGCTACAAGCCGATTTGTCCTGGCTCTTTTTTGGCAACTGCCTTACAAGCAATTTCAGGCTGCTACGAGCAGACTTTTCTTGGTTCGTTTGTGAAAACTGCCTTACAAGCCATGTCAGGCTGCAGCAACCCCAACTTTTTCGGCTTTTTGTGCCAATTGGCTTACAAGCAATCCCAGGCACCAACGAGCCGATTTATCCTGGCTCTTTTGTGGCAACTGTATTACAAGCAAACTCAGGCTGCTACAAATCGACATCTACTGTCTCTTTAGTGCGAACTGTCTTACAAGCCATATCAGGCTGCCGCTAGGTCAATTACTTTTTGTGCCAATTGCCTTAAAAAAGCAATCCCAGGCGGCTACGTGACGATTTCTCCTGGCTGTTTTGTGGTAACTGCCTTACAAGCAATCTCAAGCTGCTAAAAGCCGAATTATCCTGGCTCTATTGTGACAACTGCCTGAAAAGCAATCTCAGGCTGCTACAAGCCGAATTCTCCTGGCTCTCTTGAGACAACTGCCTTACAAGAAAAATCAGGATGCTACGAGCCGACTTCTCCTGACTCTTTTGTGAAAACTGCCTTACAATCAATCTCAGGCTGCTACAAACCCACATCTCCTGTCTCTTTTGTGAAACTGCCTTACAAGCAATCTCAGGCTTCTACAAGCCGGATACGCCTGGCTCTTTTGTAGCAACTGCCTTACATGCAATCACAGCAGCAAGCCCAATTCTCTTGGATTTTTGTGCCAATTTCATTACAAGCAATTCCACGTGCCCGTTTCCCCATTTTGTGAAAATTGCTTTACACGCAATCTCAGGCTTCTACAAACTTACACCTGCTGACTCTTTTTTGACAACTCCCTTACAAGCAATCTCCCGCTGCTATCGGCCGACTTCTCCGGGCTATTTGTGAAAACTGTCTTAAAAAGGATCTCAGGCTGCTACAAGCCGATTTCTCCTGCCTCTTTTGCAGCAACTGCCTTACGAGCAATCTCAGTCTGCAACAACCCGGATTCTCCTGGCTCTTTTGTGAAAACTGCCTTACAAGCAATGTCCGACTGCTACGAGCCTACTTCTCTTGGCTATTTTGTGAAAACTGCCTTTCAAGCAATCTCAGGCTGCTACAAACCCACATCTCTTGTATCTTTTGTGAAAACTGCCTTACAAGCAATCTCAGCCTGCTACAAGCCGAATTGGCCGCTACAAATCGACATATACGGGCTCTTTTGTTACAACTGCCTTACAACCTATCCCAGGCTGCTACGAACCGATTTCTCCTGGCTCATTTGTGGCATCTGCCTTACAAGCATTCTCAGGCTGCAGCAATATGAATTCTCCTGGCTTTTTGTGCGAATTGCCTTACAAGCAATCCCAACGGCTACGAGCGGATTTCTCCTGGCGCTTTTGTGGCAACTGCCTTACAAGAAATCTCAGGCTGCTAAGAGCCGAATTCTCCTGGCGCTTTTATGACAACTGCCTTACAATAAATATCAGGCTGCTACGAGCCGACTTCTCTTGGCTCTTTTGTGAAAACTGCCTTGCAAGTAATCTCCGGCTGCTACAAGCCGAATTCTCCTGGCGCTTTTGTGATAACTGCCTTACAAGCAATGTCAGGCTGCTACAAGCCGAATACGCCTGGCTCTTTTGTGAAACAGTTTGCAAGCAAACTCAGGCCACTACAAATAGACATCTCCTGTCTCTTTTGTGACAACTGCCTTACAAGCAATCTCAGGCTGCCGCAGGGCAGTTCTCCTGACTTTTTGTGCCAATTGCCTTAAAAGCAATCCCAGGCGGCTACGTGCCGATATCTCCTGGCTCTTTTGTGGCAACTGCCTTACATGCAATCTCAGGCGTCTACGAGCCTACTTATCTTGTCTCTTTTGTGAAAACTGCTTTAAATGCAATCTCATGCTGCTACAAAACGACATCTCCTGTCTCTTTTTTTAAAAACTGCCTTACAAGCAATCTCAGACTGCTACAAGCCGAATACGCCTGGCTCTATTCTGAAACTGCCTTACAAGCAATCTCAGATCGCTACAAATCGACATATCCTGGCTCTTTTGTGTCAACTGCCTTACAAGCAATCTCAAACTGTCGCTAGTACAATTCTCCTGACTTAATGTGCCAATTGCCTTAAAAGCAATCCCAGGCGGCTACGAACCGATTTCTCCTGGCTCATTTGTGGCAACTGCCTTACAAGAAATCTCAGGCTACTACAAGCCGAATTCTGCTGGCTCTTTTGTGCCAATTGCCTTACAAGCAATCCCAGGCATCTACGAGCCGACTTCTCTTGTCTCTTTTGTGAAAACGGCCTTAAAAGCAATCTCAGGCTGCTACAAAACGACATCACCTGCCTCTTTTGTTTTAAAAGAGACTTACAATCAATCTCAGGTTTTCCGCTAGTCTGCTTGTAATGCAAAAAGCTAAGAGAATTGGGATTGCTGCAGCCTGAGATTGTTTGTAAGGCAGTTGTCACAATAGAACCAGAAGAATTCGGCTTGTTGCAGCCTGAGATTGCTTGTAAGGCAGTTACCACAAAAGAGCCAGGAGAAATCCGCACGTAGCCGCCTGGGATTGCTTTTAGGGCAATTGGCACAAAAAGTTAGCAGAACAGTCCTAACAAAAGACACAAAAGAGCCAGGAGATGTCGATTTGTAGCGATCTGAGATTGCTTGTAAGGCAGTTTCACAATAGAGCCAGGCGTATTCGGCTTGTAGCCGCCTGAGATTGCTTGTAAGGCAGTTTCACAAAAGAGACAGGAGATGTCGTTTTGTAGCCGCCTGATATTACTTGTAAGGCAGTTTCACAAAAGAGCCAAGATAAGTCGGCTTGTAATGAAGTTGCCACAAAAGGGCCAGGAGAAATCGGCTCGTAGCATCCTGGGATTGCATGTAAGGCAATTCGCACAACAAGCCAGGATAATTCTTATTGCTGCAGCCTGAGAATGCTTGTAAGGCAGATGCCACAAATGAAAGAGGAGAAATCGCTTCGTAGCAGCCTGGGATTTCTTGTAAGGCAATTATCACAACAATTTAGGAGAATTAGACTAGCGGCAGCCTGAGATTGCTTGTAAGGCAGTTGTCACAAAAGCGCCAGTAGAATTCGGCTTGTAGCAGCCTGAGATTACTTGTAAGGCAGTTTTCACATAAGAGCCAAGAGAAGTCGGCTCGTAGCCGCATGACATTGCTTGTAAGGCAGTTGTCACAAAAGCGCCAGGAGAATTCGGCTTGAAGCAGCATGAGATTTCTTGTAAGGAAATTGGCACAAAATAGCCAGGAGAATTGGGATTGCTGCTGCCAGAGATTGCTTTTAAGGCAGTTGTCACAATAGAACCAGGAGAATTCGGCTTGTAGCATCCTGAGATTGCTTGTAAGGCAGTTGTCACAAAAGAGACAGGAGATGTCGTTTTGTAGCAGCCTGATATTATTTGTAAGGCAGTTTTCACAAAAGAGCCAAGAGAAATCGGCTCGTAGCCGCCTGGGATTGCTTGTAAGGCAATTCGCACAAAAAGCCAGGAGAATTCATATTGCTGCAGCCTGAGAATGCTTGTAAGGCAGATGCCACAAATGAGCCAGGAGAAATCGGTTCGTAGCAGCCTGGGATTGCTGTAAGGAAATTGGCACAAAAAGTCAGGAGAATTTTACTAGCGACAGCTTGAGATTGCTTGTAAGGCAGTTTCACAAAAGACCCAGGAGAATTCAGCTTACAGCAACCTGAGATTGCTTGTAAAGCAGTTGCCACAAATGAGCCAGGAGAATTCGGCTCGTAGCCGCGTGGAATTGCTTGTAAGGCAATTGGCACAAAAAGCTAGGAGTATTGGGATTGCTGCAGCCTGAGATTATTGTAAGGCAGTTTTCACAATAGAACCAGGAGAATTCGGCTTGTAGTAGCCTGAGATTGCTTGTAAGGCAGTTACCGCAAAAGAGCCAGAAGAAATCGGCACGTAGCCGCCTGGGATTGCTTTTTCGGCAATTGGCACAAAAAGTCAGGAGAACAGTCCTGGCGGCAGACTGAGATTGTTTGTAAGGCAGTTGCCACAAAGAGCCAGGAAATGTCGATTTGTAGCAGCCTGGGATTGCTTGTAAGACAATTTGCACAAAAGATCCAGGAGAATTCGTCTTGCAGCAGCCTGAGATTGCTTGTAAGGCTGTTGTCACAAAAGAGACAGGAGATGTCGATTTGTAGCGGCCTGAGATTGCTTGCAAGGCAGTTTCACAAAAGAGCCAGGCGTATTCTGCTTGTAGCAGCCTGAGATTTCATGTAAGGCAGTTTCACAAAAGAGCCAGGCGTATTCGGCTTGTAGCAGGCTGAGATTGATTGTAAGGCATTTTTAAAAAAAGTGACAGGAGATGTCGTTTTGTAGCAGCCTGAGATTTCTCATAAAGCAGTTTTCACAAAAGCGACAAGAGAAGTCGGCTCGTAGACGCCTGGGATTGCTTGTAAGGCAATTTGCGCAAAAGAGCCAGGAGAATTCCGCATGCATCAGCCAGAGATTGCTTGTAAGGCAGTTGCCACAAATGAGCCTGGAGAAATCGGCTTGTAGCCGCCTGGGATTGCTTGTAAGGCAATTGGCACAACTGGGATTGCTGCAGCCTGAGATTGCTTGTAAGGCAGTTACCACAAAAGAGCCAGGAGAAATCGGCACGTAGACGCCTGGGATTGCTTTTAAGTCAATTGGCATAAAAAGTCAGGAGAACTGTCCTGGCGGCAGTCTGAAATTGCTTTTAAGGCAGTTGTCACAAAAGCGCCAGAAGAATTCGGCTTGTTGCAGCCTGAGATTACTTGTAAGGCAGTTTTCACATAAGAGCCAAGAGAATTCGTCTTGCAGCAGCCTGAGATTGCTTGTAAGGCAGTTGTCACAAAAGAGACAGGAGATGTCGACTTGTAGCGGCCTGAGATTGCTTGCAAGGCAGTTTCACAAAAGAGCCAGGCGTATTCGGCTTGTAGCAGCCTGTCTCCTGGGTGGGGGGTCGTCCGCATGGGACTTTCAGGGACTGGGGGTCGTTTGCTTGGGCCTTTCTGGGTCTGTCTCCTGGGTGGGGGGTCGTCTGAGTGGGACTTTCTGGGCTGGGGGTCGTCTGCGTGGGACATTCTGGTACTGTCTCTTGGGTGGGGGCTCCTCTGCATGGGACTTTCTGGGACTGGGAGTCGTCTGAGTCTGACTTTCTGGGATTGTCTCCTGGGTGGGGGTCGTCTCTTTGGGACTTTCTGGGACTGGGGGTCATCTGCTTGCAAGGCAGTTTCACAAAAGAGCCAGGCGTATTCGGCTTGTAGCAGCCTGTCTCCAGGGTGGGGGATCGTCTGCGTGGGACTTTCTGGGACTGGGGGTCATCTGCGTGGGACTTTCTGGGAGTGTCTCCTGGGTGGGGGGTCGTCTGCGTGGGACATTCTGGGACTGTCTCCTGGGTGGGTGTTCGTCTGCGTTGGATTTTCTTGGACTGGGGGTCGTCTGCGTGGGATTTCTGGGACTGTCTCCTGGGTGGGGGTCGTCTGCATGGGACTTCCTGGGACGGGGGGCCGTCTGCGTGGGACTTTATGGGACTGTCTCCTGGGTGGGTGTCGTCTGCGTGGGATTTTTGGGACTGTCTCCTTGGTGAGGGTCGTCTGGGTGGGACTTTCTTGGACTGGGGGCTCGTCTGCGTGGGACATTCTGGGACTGTCTCCTGGGTGTGGGGTCGTCTGCGTGGGATTTTCTGGGACTGTCTCCTGGGTGGGTGTTCTTCTGCGTGGCACTTTCTGTGACTGGGGGTCGTCTGCGTGGGTCTTGCTGGGACTGTCTCCTGTCTGGGGGTCGTCTATGTGGGACTTTCTTCGACTGGGGCTCGTCTGCGTTGGACTTTCTGGGACTGTCTCCTGGGTGGGGGTCGTCTGCTTGGGATATCTGGGACTGTCTCCTGGGTGGGGTGTCGTCGGCATGGGACTTTCTGTGACTCGGGGTCGTCTGCGTGGTTCTTTCTTGGACTCTCTCCTGGGTGGGCGGTCTTCTGCGTGGGACTTTCTGGGACTGTCTCCTGGGTGGGGAGTCGTCTGCGTGGGACTTTCTGGGACTGGGGGTCGTCTGCGTGGGTCTTTCTGGGACTGTCTCCTGGGAGGTGTTTCGTCTGCGTGGGACATTCTGGGACTGTCTCCTTGGTGGGGGGGTGTCGTCAGCGTGGGACTTTCTGGGACTGTCTCCTGGGTGGGGGGTCGTCTGCATGGGACTTTCTGGGACTGTCTACTGGGAGGTGTTTCGTCTGCGTGGGACTTTCTGGGGCTGTCTCCTTGGTGGGGTGTTCGTCTGCATGGGTCTTTCTGGGACAGTCTCCTGGGTGCGGTGTCGTCTGCGTGGGACTTTGTGGGACTGGGGGTCGTCTGCGTTGGAATTTCTGGGACTGGGGGTCGTCTGCGTGGGTCCTTCTGGGACTCTCTCCTGGGTGGGTGGTCGTCTGCGTGGGACTTTCTGGGACTCTTTCCTTGGTGGGGACTCGTCTGCGTGGGACTTTCTGGGACAGTGGTTCGTCTGCGTGGGACTTTCTGGGACTGTCTCCTGGGTGGGGGGCCGTCTGCGTGGGACTTTCTGGGACTGGGGTCGTCTGCGTGGGAATTTCTGGGACTGTTTCCTGGGTGGGGACTCGTCTGCGTGGGACTTTCTGGGACAGTGGGTCGTCTGCGTGTGTCTGTCTCGGACAGTCTCCTGGGTGCGGTGTCGTCTGCGTGGGACTTTGTGGGACCTGGGTCGTCTGCGTGAGACTTTCTGGGACTGGGGGCCTTCTGCGTGGGACTTTCTGGGAGTGGGGGTCGTCTGCGTGGGACTTTCTGTGACTGTCTCCTGGGTGGGGGGTCGTCTGTTTTGGACTTTCTGAGAACTGTCTCCTGTGTGTTGTGTCGTCTGCGTGGGACTTTCTGGGACTGGGGGTCTTCTGCGTGTGACTTTCTGTGAATGTGGGTCGTCTAAGTGGGACATTCTGGGACTGTTTCCTGTGTGGGGGTCGTCTGCGTGGGACTTTCTGGGACTGTCTCCTGGGTGGGGGTCATCTGCATGGGACTTTCTGGGACTGGGGGTTGTCTGCGTGGGACTTTCTGGGACTGGGGTCTTCTGCGTGTGACTTTGTCGGACTGGGGGTCGTCTGCGTGGGACTTTCTGGGACAGGGGGCCGTCTGCGTGGGACTTTCTGGGACTGTCTCCTTGGACTGTGGGTCGTCTGCGTTGGACTTCCTGGGCCTGGGGGTCGTCTGCGTTGGACTTTCTCGGAATGGGTGTCGTCTGCGTGGGACTTTCTGGGACTGTCTCCTGGGTGGGGCTCGTCTGCGTGGGACTTTCTGGGACTGTCTCCTGGATGGGGGGTCGTCTTTGGGACTTTCTGGGACAAGGGTGTCGTCTGCGTGGGACTTTCAGGGACTGGGGATCGTCTGCGTGGGACTTTCTGGGACTGGGGGTCGTCTCCGTGGGACTTTCTGGGACTGTCTGCTGGGTGGAGGTCGTCTGCGTTGGACTTTCTGGGAATGGGGGTCGTATGCGTGGGACATTCTGTGACTGGGGGCCGTCTACGTGGGACTTTCTGGAAGTGGGGTCGTCTGCATGGGATTTTCTTGGACTGTCTCCTGGGTGGGGTCTCGTCTGCCTTGGACTTTCTGGGACTCTCTCCTGTGTAGGGGGGTCGTCTGCTATGGACTTTCTGGGAATGTCTCCTGGGTGGGGGTCTTCTGCATGGGAATTTCTTAGACTGGGGGTCGTCTGCGTGGGACATTCTGGGACTGGGGTTCGTCTGCGTGGGACTTTCTGGGACTGTCACCTGGGTGGGGGGTCTTCTGTTTGGGACAATCTGAGAACTGTCTCCTGGTTGGGGTGTCGTCTGCGTGGGACTTTCTGGGACTGGGGTTCGTCTGCGTGGGACTTTCTGGGACTGTCTCCTGGGTCGGGGGTCGTCTGCGTGGGACTTTCTGGGACTGTCTCCTGGGTGGGGGTCGTCTGCATGGGACTTTCTGGGACTGGGGGTCTTCTGCGTGGGACTTTTTGGGACTGGGTGTCGTCTGCGTGGGACTTTCTGGGACTGTCTCCTGGGTGGGGGGTCGTCTGCGTGGGACTTTCTGGGACTGGGGGTCTTC
The DNA here is from genome assembly GCA_964036315.1 of Acanthosepion esculentum. Lineage (NCBI taxonomy): Eukaryota > Metazoa > Mollusca > Cephalopoda > Sepiida > Sepiidae > Acanthosepion > Acanthosepion esculentum. The sequence goes on along the minus strand of CAXIWW010000817.1, from coordinate 13,120,456 downwards.
TGCGTGGGACTTTTAAGATTTAAACTACGTCCAGCAGCATAGCCTCTTACCTGTTGGCTTCCGGTCCATATTTGAGCGTCTTGTGCAAGATGATACACTACGTCCAGCAGCCCTGTTTCTGATCACTTGGTTTCGGGTGCATATTTGATCGTCTAATGTAAAAAGATGAACTACGACCAGCAGCATGGCCTCTGATCTGTTGGTTTCCGGTCCATATTTGAGCGTCTAATAAAATATTTTATATTACGTCCAGCAGCATGGCCTCTGACCTGTTGGCTTCCGGTCCATATTTGAGCGTCTTGTGTAAGATGATACACTACTTCCAGCAGCTCTGTTTCTGATCTCTTGGTTTCTGGTGCATATTTGAGCGTCTAATGTAAAGATATACTACGTCCAGCAGCATGGCTTCTGATCTGTTGGTTTCCGGTCCATATTTGAGCGTCTAATATAAGATTTTAGTCTACGTCGAGCAGCATATCCTCTGACCTGTTGGCTTCCGGTCCATATTTGAGCGTCTTGTGTAAGATGATACACTACGTCCAGCAGCCCTGTTTGTGATCTCTTGGTTTCTGGTGCATATTTGAGCGTCTAATGTAAAAAGATAAACAACGTCCAGCAGCATGGCCTCAGAACTGTTGGTTTCCGTTCCATATTTGAGAATCTAATGTATGATTTTAGACTACAACCAGCAGCATGCCCTCTGACCTGTAGGCTTCCCGTCCATATTTGAGCGTCTTGTGTAAGATGATACACTACGCCCAGGGCCAATCATTCTGATCTGTTGGTTTCTGGTGCATATTTTGAGCGTCTAATGTAAAAAGATAAACTACGACCAGCAGCATGGCCTCTGATCTGTTGGTTTCCGGTCTATATTTGAGCGTCTAATGTAAGATTTTGACTACATGCAGCATCATTGCCTCTGATCTCTTGGCTTCCGGTCCATATTTGGGCGTCTAGTTTAAGATGATACACTACGTCCAGCAGCCATGATTCTGATCTGTTGGTTTCTGGTATATATTTGAGCTTCTAATGTAAAAAGATAAACTACGTCCAGCAGTATGGCCTCTGATCTGTTGGGTTCCGGTCCATATTTGAGTGTCTAATATAAGATTTATACTACGTCCAGCAGCATGGCCTCTGACCTGTTGGCTTCTGGTCCATATTTGAGCGTCTTGTGTAAGATGATACACTACGTCCAGCAGCAATGATTCTTATCTGCTGGTTTCTCGTGCATATTTTGAGCGTCTAATGTAAAAAGATAAACTACGTCCAGCAGCATGGCCTCTGATCTGTAGGTTTCCGGTCCATATTTGAGCGTCTAATGTAAGATTTTAGACTACTTCCAGCAGCATGGCCTCTGACCTGTTGGCTTCCGGTCCATATTTGCGCGTCTTGTGTAAGATGATACACTACGTCTAGCAGCCATGATTCTGATCTCTTGGTTTCTGGTGCATATTTGAGCGTCTAATGCAAAAAGATAAAGTACCACCAGCAGCATGGCCTCTGATCTGTTGGTTTCCAGTCCATATTTTGAGCGTCTAATGTAAAAAGATAAACTATGACTAGCAGCAAAGCCTCTGATCTGTTGGTTTACGGTCCATATTTGAGCATCTAATGTAAGATTTTAGACTACTTCCAGCAGCATGGGCTCTGACCTGTTGGCTTCCGGTCCATATTTGCGCGTCTTGTGTAAGATGATACACTACGTCCAGCAGCCATGATTCTGATCTATTTGATTCTGGTGCATATTTGAGCGTCTAATGTAAATAGATAAACTACGACCAGCAGCATGGCCTCTGACCTGTTGGATTCCCGTCCATATTTGAGCCTCTAATGTAAGATTTTAGACTACGTCCAGCAGCCTGGCCTCTGATCTGTTGGCTTCCGGTCCATATTTGAGCGTTTTCTGTAAGATGATACACTACGTCCAGCAGCCATGATTCTGATCTGTTGGTTTCCGGTCCATATATGAGCGTCTAATGTAAGATTTGAGATTACGTCCATCAGCATTGTCTCTGACTTGTTGGCTTCCGGTCCATATTTGAGCGTCTTGTGTCAGAGGATACACTACGTCCAGCAGCCATGATTCGGATCTCTTGGTTTCTGGTACATATTTGAGCGTCTAATGTAAAAAGATAAATTACGTCCTGCAGCATGGCATCTGATCTCTTTGTTTCCCGGCCATATTTGTGCTTTTAATGTAAGATTTTAGCCTACGTCCAGCAGCATGGCCTCTCACCGGTTGGCTTCCGGTCCATATTTGAGCGTCTTGTGTAAGATGATACACTATGTCCAGCAGCCCTGTTTCTGATCTCTTGGTTTCTGGTGCATATATGAGCGTCTAATGTAAATAGATAAACTACGTCCAGCAGTATGGCCTCAGATCTGTTGGTTTCCGTTCCATATTTGAGCGTCTAATGTAAGATTTTAGACTACGTACAGCAGCATGGCCTCTGACCTGTAGGCTTCCGGTCCATATTTGAGCGTCTTGTGTGAGATGATACACTACGTCCAGCAGACATGATTCTGATCTGTTGGTTTCTGTACATATTTGAGCGTCTAATGTAAATAGATAAACTACGTCCAGCAGCATGGCCTCTGATCTGTTGGTTTCCCGTACATATTTGAGCGTCTAATGTAAGATTTTAGAATACGTCCAGCAGCATGGCATCTGACCTGTTGGCTTCCGGTCCATATTTGAGCGTCTTGTGTAAGATGATACACCACGTCCAGCAGCCCTGTTTCTGTTTTCTTGGTTTCTGGTGCATATTTGAGCGTCTAATGTAAAAAGATAAACTATGTCCAGCAGCATGGCCTCTGACCTGTTGGTTTCCGGTCCGTATTTGAGCGTCTTGTGTGAGATGATACACTACGTCCAGCAGCCATGATTCTGATCTGTTGGTTTCTGGTGCTTATTTGAGCGTCTAATGTAAAAAGATATACTACGACCAGCAGCATGGCCTCTGATCTGTTGGTTTCCGGTCCATATTTGACCGTCTAATGTAAGATTTTAGACAACGTCCAGCAGCATATCCTCTGACCTGTTGGATTCCGGTCCATATTTGAGCGTCTTGTGTAAGGTGATAAACTACGTCCAGCAGCCATGATTCTGATCTATTGGTTTCTGGTATATATTTGAGCTTCTAATGTAAAAAGATAAACTACGTCCAGCAGCATGGCCTCTGATCTGTTGGTTTCCGGTCCATATTTGAGCGTCTAATATAAGATTTTAGAATACGTCCAGAAGCATGGCCTCTGACCTGTTGGCTTCCGGTCCATATTTGAGCGTCTTGTGTAAGATTATACACTACGTCCAGCAGACATGATTCTGATCTCTTGGTTTCTTGTGCATATTTGAGCGTCTAATGTAAAAAGATAAACTACGTCCAGACGCATGGCCTCTGATCTGTTGGTTTCCGGTCCATATTTGAGCGTCTGATGTAAGATATTTGACTACGTCCTGCAGCATGGCCTCTGACCTGTTGGCTTCCGGTCCATATTCGAGCGTCTTGTGTAAGATTATACTGTACGTCCAGCAGCCATGATTCTGATCTGTTGTTTTCTGGTGCATATTTCAGCGTCTAATGTAAAAAGATAAACTACGACCAGCAGCATGGCCTCTGATCGGTTGGTTTCCGGTCCATATTTTAGCGTCTAATGTAAGATTTTAGACTACGTCCAGCAGAATGGACTCTGACCTCTTGGCTTCCGGTCCATATTTGAGCTTCTTGTGTAAGATGATACACTACGTCCAGCAGCCCTGCTTCTGATCTCTTGGTTTCTTGTGCATATTTGAGCGTCTAATGTAAAAAGATAAACTCCGTCATGCAGCATGGCCTCTGATAAGTTGGTTTCTGGTCCATATTTGAGCGTCCAATGTAAGATTTTAGACTACGTCAGGCAGCATGGCTTTTGATCTGTTGGTGTCCAATTGTCTGGAATTTCATTTGGTCAGATAGTAAAAAGTACAGCTTTCACCAGGTGCGCGGTATGTCGTCTGACAATTTACAGCGTCCGAATTCCAGTGTGCACAATAAGACTGCATTTCTAATTTTTCCTTTTTATAGAATCCACAAAATATTCGTGTCCTATTGTCGGGAATTTTTTGCCTTATCCATAATTACAAAAGTTTTTTCAACACCTTGAATAGAGTCGAGGCGAAATTCAACGGTATGGGGACTTGTGTTAGCCCCTTTGCGGAAATTGTCATGCCGACTTAAACTGGGTAAGCAGTCATATTTCACCTGTTTATAACTTTTTTCCAGTAAAAGAAATATTTTCAAAATGGGTATCAAATTGTTTGCAATTATTTGATTTGTCTATGTGTACAGGGATTTTTCATTTGGTCAGAATGTAAAAAGTACAGCTTTCACCAGGTGCGCGGTATGTCGTCTGACAATTTACAGCGTCCGAATTCCAGTGAGCACAATACGATTGCACTTGTAATTTTCCTTTTTATAGAATCCACAAAATATTGGTGTCCAATTGTCGGGAATTTTTTGCCTTATCCATAATTACAAAAGTTTTTTCGACACCTTGATTAGAGTCGAGTCGAAATTCAAAGGTATGGGGACCCTTGTTAGCTCATTTGCGGAAATTGTTGTAGAATCCTCCGTATTTTTCCACTCAACCCGTTTAAAGGTGGAATTTTCCATAAGAGCTAGTTTCGACCAATCAACACCACACATTGCGAAACTCGGCTTATTATTGGTCGAGACGCCCCAGGATAAATTTCGGCGGGAATGCGCTGGGAGCCGATCTAATTTTCGCAGAGTAAATAAAAGGACGAATCTTAGTCCGATTCACTAGTCAGCAATTCACTCTCAGAGAGATTTCTACAGAGATCCACGCGTGTCTACATCTTGACTTAAAGGACTTTTCGCGCGTCAACACCTGACTCAACCTTCAACCTCTTTCTCTCTCTCTCTCTGAAATCTTTGTACGATTCTAAAAAGGTGTTATTCTACACTACCAAACAGAAATTATTACTAAAGCAAATATATATAAAAAATACGGTCCAAGGTGAATAACTCTGCCAAAACAAAAACATACAAAATTCAGCAAAAAAATCTCGCAACTACAATACTTTAAAATTTATCTCTCGATAAATTTTCCTCAAATTTTTATGTGAACACTTTTCCTAAACAAAGGAACATTCATGAACTTTGAGTTCATAAAATACTTCATTCAACTTTTGTTCAACAATTCAGTTATTTCGACTGAAACACAACTTTTTCGAAAATTGTATTGTAATTTATTTGTACATAAATATTCAATGTTTGTTTCTAATTAAATTCACGGCTACCTTTGTTTCTTCGTTCAATATTGCCTTTGAGATTTATTCCTTTTGTATGTCTACGCTAAATTGTTGTGATTAATATGAAGAACATGCTTTTCACGTTTATTACCACAAACCTAAAACCCTTCTGATTACACACTAATTCATAGCAATCCCAACATTGTCATGCGGCCCTAAACTGGGCAATCAGTCATATTTCACCTGTTTATAACTTTTTTCCAGTAAAAGAAATATTTTCAAAATGGGTATCAAATTGTGTGCAATTATTTGATTTGTCTATGTTTACAGGGATTTTTCATTTGCTCAGATAGTAAAAAGTACAGCTTTCACCATGTGCGCGGTATGTCGTCTAACAATTTATAGCGTCCGAATTCCAGTGTGCACAATAAGACTCCATTTCTAATTTTGTCTTTTTATAGAATCCACAAAATATTGCTGTCCAATTTTCGGGAATATCTTGACTTATTCTTAATTTCAAAAGTTTTTTCGACACCTTGATTATAGTCGAGTCTAAATTCAAAGGTATGGGGACTTGTGTTAGCTCATTTGCGGAAATTGTCATGCGTCCCTAAACTGGGTAACCAGTCATATTTCACCTGTTTATAACTTTTTTCCAGTAAAAGAAATATTTTCAAATGGGTATCATAATTGTGTGCAATTATTTGATTTGTCGGCCGCTACAAATCGACATATCCTGGCTCTTTTGTGACAGCTTCCTTACAAGCAGTCTCAGGCAGCCGCTAGTCCACTTCTCCTGACTTTTTGTGCCAATTGCCTTACAAGCAATCCCAGGCTGCTATGAACCGATTTCTCATGGCTCATTTGTGGCATCTGCCTTACAAGCATTCTCAGGCTGCAGCAATATGAATTCTCCTGGCTTTTTGTGCGAATTGCCTTACAAGCAATCCCAGGCGCGTACGAGCCGATTTCTCCAGGCTCTTTTGTGGCAACTGCCTTACAAGAAATCTCAGGCTGCTACAAGCCGAAGTCTCCTGGGGCTTTTGTGACAACTGCCTTACAAACAATGTCAGGCTGCTACGAGCCGACTTCTCTTGGCTCTTTTGTGAAAACTGCCTGACAAGTAATATGAAGCTGCTACAAGCCGAATTATCCTGGAGCTTTTGTGACAACTGCCTTACAAACAATGCCAGGGTGCTACGAGCCGACTTCTCTTGGCTCTTTTGTGAAAGCTGCCTTACAAGTAATATCAGGCTGCTACAAAACGACATCTACTGTCTCTTTTGTGAAACTGCCTTACAAGCAATCTCAGGCCGCTACAAGCCGAATACGCCTGACTCTTTTGTGAAATTGCCTTGCAAGCAATATCAGGCTGCTACAAATCGTCATCTCCTTCTCTTTTGTGAAAACTGCCTAAAAGTAATCTCAGTAAGGCTGTTTTCACAAAAAAGCCCGACGTATTCGGCTTGTAGCAGGCTGAGATTGATTGTAAGGCAGTTTGAAAAAAAGAGACAGGAGATGTCGTTTTGTAGGAGTCTGAGATTGCTTTTAAGGCAGTTTTCACAAAAGAGACAAGAGAAGTCGGTTCGTAGACGACTGGGCTTGCTTGTAAGTCAATACGCACAAAAAGCCAGGAGAATTCATATTGCTGCAGCCTGAGAATGCTTGTAAGGCAGATACCACAAATGAGCCAGGAGAAATCGGTTCGTAGCAGCCGGGGATTGCTTGTAAGGCAATTAGCACAAAAAATCAGGAGAATTGGACTAACGGCAGCCTGAGATTGCTTGTAAAGCAGTTGTGACAAAAGAGCTAGGATATGTCGATTTGTAGCGGCCTGAGATTGCTTGTAAGGCAGTTACCACAAAAGAGCCAGGAGAAATCGGCACTTAGCCGCCTGGGATTGCTTTTAAGGCAATTGGCACAAAAAGTCAGGAGAACTGTGCTGGCGGCAGACTGAGATTGCTTGTAAGGCAGTTGTCACAAAAGAGAAGGAGATGACGATTTGTAGCAGCCTTAATTTACTTGCAATGCAATTTCACAAATGAGCCAGGCGTATTCGGCTTGTAGCGGCCTGAGATTGCTTGTAAGGCAGTTTCAGAAAAGAGAGAGGAGATGTCGTCTTGTAGCACCCTGATATTACTTGTAAGGCAGTTTTCACAAAAGAGCCAAGAGAATTCGTCTCATAGAAGCCTGACATTTCTTGTAAGGCAGTTGCCACAAAATGGCCAGGAGAAAACGGCTCGTAGTCGCCTGGGATTGCTTGTAAGACAATTCGCACAAAAAGCCAAAGGAATTCATATTGCTGCAGCCTGAGAATGCTTGTAAGGTAGTTGTAACAAAAGAGCCAGCATATGTCGATTTGTAGCGGCCTGAGATTCTTGTAAGGCAGTTTCACAAAAGAGCCATGCGTATTCGGCTTGTAGCAGGCTGAGATTGCTTGTAAGGCAGTTTAAAAAAAAGAGACAGGAGATGTCGTTTGTAGCAGCCTGAGATTGCTTTTAAGGCAGATTTCACAAAAGAGACAAGAGAAGTCGGTTCGTAGACGCCTGGGATTGCTTGTAAGGCAAATTGCACAAAAGAGCCAGGAGAATTCGGCTTGCAGCAGCCTGAGATTGCTTGTTTTGCAGTTGTCACAAATGAGCCATGATATGTCGATTTGTAGCAGCCTGACATGGGTTGGGGTGTCGTATGCGTGGGACTTTCTGGGACTGTCCCCGGGGTGGGGGTGTCGTCTGCGTAGGACATTGTGGGACTGGGGGTCGTCTGCGTGGGACTTTCTGGGACTGGGGGTTGACCGCGTGGGACTTTCTGGGACAGTCTCCAGGGTGGGGGGTCGTCTTTTTGGGACGTTCTGGGACTGTCTCCTGGGTGGAGGGTCGTCTTCGTGGGACTTTCTCGGACTGGGGCTCGTCGGCGTGGGACTTTCTGGGACTGGGGATCGTCTGCGTGGGACTTTCTGGGACTGTCTCCTGGGTGGGGGGTCGTCTGCGTGGGACTTTCTGGGACTGTGGGTTGTCAACGTGGGACTTTCTGGGACTGTCTCCTGGGTGGGGGTCGTCTGCGTGGGACGTTCTGGGACTGTCTCCTGGGTGGAGGGTCGTCTTCGTGGGACTTTCTCGGACTGTGACTGGTCTGCGTCGGACATTCTAGGACTGGTGGTCGTCTGCGTGGGACTTTCTGGGACTGTCTCCTGGGTGGGGGGTCGTCTGCGTATGACTTTCTGGGACTGTCTCCTGGGTGGGGGGTCGTCAGTTTGGGTCTTTCTGGGACTGTCTCCTGGGTGGGGGGTCGTCTGCATGGGACTTTCTTGGACTGTGACTGGTCTGCGTGGGACATTCTGGGACTGGTGGTCGTCTACGTGGGACTTTCTTGTACTGTCCCTGGGTTGGGGGTCGTCTGCGTGGGACTTTCTGGGACTGGGGGTCGTCTGCGTGGGACTTTCTGGGACTGTCTCCTGGGTGGGCGGTCGTCTGCGTGGGACTTTCTGGGACTGGATTCGTCTGCGTAGGTCTTTCTGGGACTCTCTCCTGGGTGGGGGTCGTCTGCGTGGGATATCTGGGACTGTCTCCTGGGTGGGCGGTCGTCTGCGTGGGACTTTCTGGGACTGGGTTCGTCTGCGTGGGTCTTTCTGGGACTGTCTCCTGGGTGAGGGTCGTCTTCGTGGGACTTTCTGGGACTGTCTCCTGGGTGGGGAGTCGTCTGCGTGGGACTTTCTGGGACTGGGGGTCGTCTGCGTGGGACTTCCTCGGACTGTCTCCTGACTGGGGGGTCGTCTGCGTGGAAATTTCTGTGCCTGTCCCCTTGGTGGGGGTCGTCTGCGTGGGACTTTCTGGGACTGTCTCCTGGGTGTGGTGTTGTCTGCGTGGGACATTCTGTGACTGTCTCCTGGGGGGGTCGTCTGCGTGGGACTTTCTTGGACTGGGGGTCGTCTGCGTGGGACTTTCTGGGACTGTCTCGTGGGTGGGGGTCGTCTGCGTGGGACTTTCTGGGACTGGGGGTCGTCTGCGTGGGACTTTCTGGGACTGTCTCCTGGGTGGGAGGTCGTCTGCGTGGGACTTTCTTGGACTCGGGGTCGTCTGCGTGGGTCTTTATTGGACTCTCTCCTGGGTGGGGAGTCGTCTGCGTGGGATTTCTGGGACTGGGGTCGTCTGCGTGGGTCTTTCTGGGACTGTCTCCTGGGTGGGGGTTCGTCTGCGTGGGACTTTCTGGGACGGTCTCCTGCGTGGGAGGTCGTCTGCTTGGGACTTTCAGGGACTGGGTGTCGTCTGCGTGGGAGTTTCTGGGACAGTCTCCTGGATGGGGTTCGTCGGCGTGGGATTTTCTGGGACTGGGGGGCGTCTGCGTGGGACTTTCTGGGACAGTGGGTCGTCTCCGTGGGACTTTCTGGGACTGTCTCATGGGTGGGGGGGTCGTCTGCGTGGGACTTTCTGGGACTGTCTCCTGGGTGGGGGGTCGTCTGCGTGTGACTTTCTGGGACTGTCTCCTGGGTGGTGAGTCGTCTGCGTGGGACTTTCTGGGACTGGGGTCGTCTGCGTGGGTCTTTCTGGGACTGTCTCCTGGGTGGGGGTTCGTCTGCGTGGGACTTTCTGGGACTGTCTCCTGCGTGGGAGGTCGTCTGCTTGGGACTTTCAGGGACTGGGTGTCGTCTGCGTGGGAGTTTCTGGGACAGTCTCCTGGGTGTGGTTCGTCTGCGTTGGACTTTCTGGGACTGTGAGTCGTCACCGTGGGACTTTCTGGGACTGTCTCATGGGTGGGGGGGGTCGTCTGCGTGGGACTTTCTGGGAATGTCTCCTTGGTGGGGGGGTCGTCTGCGTAGGACATTGTGGGACTGGTGGTCGTGTGCGTGGGACTTTCTGGGACTGGTGGTCGTCTGCATGTTACTTTCTGGGACTGGGTGGGGGCTCTTCTTTATGGGACTTTCTGGGACTGGGGGTCGTCTGCGTGGGACTTTCTGGGACTGTCTCCTGGGTGGGGGGTAGTCTGCGTGGGACTTTCTGGGACTGTCTCCTGGGTGGGTAGTCGTCTGCATGGGACTTTCTGGGACAGGAGGTCGTCTGCGTGGGTCTTTCTGGTACTGACTCCTGGGTGGGGGTCCGTGCGCGTGGGACTTTCTGGGACTGTCTCCTGAGTGGAGGGTCCTCTGCGTGGGATTTTTTGGGACTGGGTGTCATCTGCGTGGGACTTTCTGGGACAGGGGGTCTTCTGCGTGGGAGTTTCTGGGACTGGGGTTCGTCTTCGTGGGACATTCTGGGACTGGGGGTTGTCTGCGTGGGACTTTCAGGGACTCTCTTCTGGGTGGGGGATCGTCTGCGTGGGACTTTCTGGGACTGTCTCCTTGGTGGGGGGCGTCTGCGTGGGACATTCTGGGACTGTGGGTCTTCTGCGTGGGACTTTCTGGGACTGTCTCCTGGGTGGGGTGTCGTCTGCGTGGGACTTTGTGGGACTGGTGGTCGTCTGCGTGGGACTTTCTGGGACTGGGTGTCGTCTGCGTGTTACTTTCTGGGACTGTCTCCTGGGTGGGGAGTCGTCTGCCTGGGACTTTCTGAGACTGGGTGTCATCTGCGTGGTAGTTTCTGGGACTGTCTCCTTGGTGGGGGTCGTCTGCGTGGGACTTTCTGGGACTGGGCTCCTCTGCGTGGGACTTTCTGGGACTTTCTCCTGGGTGGGGGTTCGTCTGCATGGGACTTTCTGGGACTGTCTCCTGCGTGGGAGGTCGTCTTCTTGGGACTTTCAGGGACTGGGTGTCGTCTGCGTGGGACTTTCTGGGACTGTCTCCTGGGTGGGGGTCTTCTGCGTGGGACTTTCTGGGACTGGGGGTTGTCTGCGTGGGACTTTCAGGGACTCTCTTCTGGGTGGGGGATCGTCTGCGTGGGACTTTCTGGGACTGTCTCCTTGGTGGGGGGCGTCTGCGTGCGACATTCTGGGACTGTGGGTCGTCTGCGTGGGACTTTCTGGGAGTGTCTCCTGGGTGGGGGGTCGTCTGCGTGGGACTTTCTTGGACTGGTGGTCGTCTGCGTGGGACTTTCTGGGACTGGGGGTCGTCTGGGTGTTACTTTCTGGGACAATCTCCTGGGTGGGGGGGTCGTCTGTATGGGACTTTCTAGGACTCGGTGTCGTCTGCGTGGATCTTTTTTGGACTTTCTCCTTGGTGGGGCGTCGTCTGCGTGGGACTTTCTGGGACTGTCTCCTGGGTGGGGATGCGTCTGCCTGGGACTTTCTGAGACTGGGTGTCATCTGCGTGGTAGTTTCTGGGACTGTCTCCTGGGTGGGGTCGTCTGCGTGGGACTTTCTTGGACTGGGCTCGTCTGCGTGGGACTTTCTTGGACTTTCTCCTGGGTGGGGGGTCGTCTGCGTGGGACTTTCTGGGACTGTCTCCTGGGTGGGGAGTCGTCTGCGTGGGACTTTCTGGGACTGGGGTCGTCTGCGTGGGTCTTTCTGGGACTGTCTCCTGGGTGGGGGTTCGTCTGCGTGGGACTTTCTGGGACTGTCTCCTGCGTGGGAGGTCGTCTGCTTGGGACTTTCAGGGACTGGGTTTCGTCTGCGTGGGAGTTTCTGGGACAGTCTCCTGGGTGGGGTTCGTCTGCGTGGGACTTTCTGGGACTGGGGGGCGTCTGCGTGGGACTTTCTGGGACAGTGGGTCGTCTCCGTGGGACTTTCTGGGACTGTCTCATGGGTGGGGGGGTCGTCTGCGTGGGACTTTCTGGGACTGTCTCCTTGGTGGGGGGGTCGTCTGCGTAGGACATTGTGGGACTCGTGGTCGTGTGCGTGGGACATTCTGGGACTGGTGGTCTTCTGCGTGTTACTTTCTGGGACTGTCTCCTGGGTGGGGGGTCGTCTGTATGGGACTTTCTTGGACTCGGGGTCGTCTGCGTGGGTCTTTCTTGGACTCTCTCCTGGGTGGGGGGTCGTCTGCGTGGGACTTTCTAGGACTGTCTCCTGCGTGGGAGGTCGTCTGCTTGGGACTTTCAGGGACTGGGTGTCGTCTGCGTGGGACTTTCTGGGACAGTCTCCTGGGTGGGGTTCGTCCGCGTGGGACTTTCTGGGACTGGGGGTCGTCTGCGTGGGACTTTCTGGGACTGTCTCCTGGGTGGGGGGTAGTCTGCGTGGGACTTTCTGTGACTGTCTCCTGGGTGGGGAGTCGTCTGCTTGGGACTTTCTGAGACAGGGGGTCGTCTGCGTGGGTCTTTCTGGTACTGACTCCTGGGTGGGGGTCCGTCTGCGTGGGACTTGCTGGGACTGTCTCCTGAGTGGAGGGTCCTCTGCGAGGGATTTTCTGGGACTGGGTGTCGTCTGCGTGGGACTTTCTGGGACAGGGGGTCTTCTGCGTGGGACATTCTGGGACTGGGGTTCGCCTTCGTTGGACTTTCTGGGACTGGGGGTTGTCTACGTGGGACTTTAGTGACTCTCTTCTGGGTGGGGGATCGTCTGCGTGGGACTTTCTGGGACTGTCTCCTTGGTGGGGGGCGTCTGCGTGGGACATTCTGGGTATGTGGGTCGTCTGCGTGGGACTTTCTGGGACTTTCTCCTGGGTGGGGGTTCGTCTGCGTGGGACTTTCTGGGACTGTCTCCTGCGTGGGAGGTCGTCTTCTTGGGACTTTCAGGGACTGGGTGTCGTCTGCGTGGGACTTTCTGGGACTGTCTCCTGGGTGGGGGTCGTCTGCGTGGGACTTTCTGGGACTGGGCTCGTCTGCGTGGGACTTTCTGGGACTGGGGGTTGTCTGCGTGGGACTTTCAGGGACTCTCTTCTGGGTGGGGGATCGTCTGCGTGGGACTTTCTGGGACTGTCTCCTTGGTGGGGGTCGTCTGCGTGCGACATTCTGGGACTGTGCGTCGTCTGCGTGGGACTTTCTGGGATTGTCTCCTTGGTGGGGGGTCGTCTGCGTGGGACTTTGTGGGACTGGTGGTCGTCTGTGTGGGACTTTCTGGGACTGGGGTTCGTCTGGGTGTTACTTTCTGGGACAGTCTCCTGGGTGGGGGGTCGTCTGTATGGGACTTTCTATGACTCGGTGTCGTCTGCGTGGATCTTTTTGGACTCTCTCCTGGGTGGGGCGTCGTCTGCGTGGGACTTTCTGGGACTGTCTCCTGGGTGGGGATGCGTCTGCCTGGGACTTTCTGAGACTGGGTGTCATCTGCGTGGTAGTTTCTGGGACTGTCTCCTGGGTGGGGGTCGTCTGCGTGGGACTTTCTTGGACTGGGCTCGTCTGCGTGGGACTTTCTGGGACTTTCTCCTGGGTGGGGGGTCGTCTGCGTGGGACTTTCTGGGACTGTCTCCTGGGTGGGGAGTCGTCTGCGTGGGACTTTCTGGGACTGGGGTCGTCTGCGTGGGTCTTTCTGGGACTGTCTCCTGGGTGGGGGTTCGTCTGCGTGGGACTTTCTGGGACTGTCTCCTGCGTGGGAGGTCGTCTGCTTGGGACTTTCAGGGACTGGGTGTCGTCTGCGTGGGAGTTTCTGGGACAGTCTCCTGGGTGGGGTTCGTCTGCGTGGGACTTTCTGGGACTGTCTCATGGGTGGGGGGGTCGCTCTGCGTGGGACTTTCTGGGACTGTCTCCTTGGTGGGGGGGTCGTCTGCGTAGGACATTGTGGGACTCGTGGTCGTGTGCGTGGGACATTCTGGGACTGGTGGTCTTCTGCGTGTTACTTTCTGGGACTGTCTCCTGGGTGGGGGGTCGTCTGTATCGGACTTTCTTGGACTCGGGGTCGTCTGCGTGGGTCTTTCTTGGACTCTCTCCTGGGTGGGGGGTCGTCTGCGTGGGACATTCTAGGACTGTCTCCTGCGTGGGAGGTCGTCTGCTTGGGACTTTCAGGGATTGGGTGTCGTCTGCGTGGGACTTTCTGGGACAGTCTCCTGGGTGGGGTTCGTCTGCGTGGGACTTTCTGGGACTGGGGGTCGTCTGCGTGGGACTTTCTGGGACTGTCTCCTGGGTTGGGGGTAGTCTGCGTGGGACTTTCTGGGACTGTCTCCTGGGTGGGGAGTCGTCTGCTTGGGACTTTCTGAGACAGGGGGTCGTCTGCGTGGGTCTTTCTGGTACTGACTCCTGGGTGGGGGTCCGTCTGCGTGGGACTTGCTGGGACTGTCTCCTGAGTGGAGGGTCCTCTGCGTGGGATTTTCTGGGACTGGGTGTCGTCTGCGTGGGACTTTCTGGGACAGGGGGTCTTCTGCGTGGGACATTCTGGGACTGGGGTTCGTCTTCGTGGGACTTTCTGGGACTGGGGTTTGTCTACGTGGGACTTTAGTGTGACTCTCTTCTGGGTGGGGGATCGTCTGCGTGGGACTTTCTTGGACTGTCTCCTTGGTGGGGGGCGTCTGCGTGGGACATTCTGGGACTGTGGGTCGTCTGCGTGGGACATTCTGGGACAATCTCCTGGGTGGGGGGTCGTCTGCGTGGGACTTTGTGGGACTGGTGGTCGTCTGCGTGGGACTTTCTGGGACTGGGGGTCGTCTGGGTGTTACTTTCTGGGACAGTCTCCTGGGTGGGGGGTCGTCTGTATGGGACTTTCTATGACTCGGTGTCGTCTGCGTGGATCTTTTTGGACTCTCTCCTGGGTGGGGCGTCGTCTGCGTGGGACTTTCTGGGACTGTCTCCTGGGTGGGGATGCGTCTGCCTGGGACTTTCTGAGACTGGGTGTCATCTGCGTGGTAGTTTCTGGGACTGTCTTCTGGGTGGGGGTCGTCTGCGTGGGACTTTCTTGGACTGGGCTCGTCTGCGTGGGACTTTCTGGGACTTTCTCCTGGGTGGGGGGTCCTCTGCGTGGGACTTTCTGGGACTGGGGTCGTCTGCGTGGGTCTTTCTGAGACTGTCTCCTGGGTGGGGGTTCGTCTGCGTGGGACTTTCTGGGACTGTCTCCTGCGTGGGAGGTCGTCTGCTTGGGACTTTCAGGGACTGGGTGTCGTCTGCGTGGGAGTTTCTGGGACAGTCTCCTGGGTGGGGTTCGTCTGCGTGGGACTTTCTGGGACTGGGGACGTCTGCGTGGGACTTTCTGGGACAGTGGGTCGTCTCCGTGGGACTTTCTGGGACTGTCTCATGGGTGGGGGGGTCGTCTGCGTGGGACTTTCTGGGACTGTCTCCTTGGTGGGGGGGTCGTCTGCGTAGGACATTGTGGGACTCGTGGTCGTGTGCGTGGGACATTCTGGGACTGGTGGTCTTCTGCGTGTTACTTTCTGGGACTGTCTCCTGGGTGGGGGGTCGTCTGTATGGGACTTTCTTGGACTCGGGGTCGTCTGCGTGGGTCTTTCTTGGACTCTCTCCTGGGTGGGGGGTCGTCTGCGTGGGACTTTCTAGGACTGTCTCCTGCGTGGGAGGTCGTCTGCTTGGGACTTTCAGGGACTGGGTGTCGTCTGCGTGGGACTTTCTGGGACAGTCTCCTGGGTGGGGTTCGTCTGCGTGGGACTTTCTGGGACTTGGGGTCGTCTGCGTGGGACTTTCTGGGACTGTCTCCTGGGTTGGGGGTAGTCTGCGTGGGACTTTCTGGGACTGTCTCCTGGGTGGGGAGTCGTCTGCTTGGGACTTTCTGAGACAGGGGGTCGTCTGCGTGGGTCTTTCTGGTACTGACTCCTGGGTGGGGGTCCGTCTGCGTGGGACTTGCTGGGACTGTCTCCTGAGTGGAGGGTCCTCTGCGTGGGATTTTCTGGGACTGGTGGTCGTCTGCGTGGGACTTTCTGGGACGGGGGGTCGTCTGCGTGTTACTTTCTGGGACTGTCTCCTGGGTGGGGGGTCGTCTGTATGGGACTTACTAGGACTCGGGGTCGTCTGCGTGGATCTTTTTTGGACTCTCTCCTAGGTGGGGGGTCTTCTGCGTGGGACTTTCTTGGACTGGGCTCGTCTGCGTCGGACTTTCTGGGACTGTCTCCTTGGTGAGGGGTAGTCTGCATGGGACTTTCTGGGACTGTCTCCTGGGTGGGTGTTCGTCTGCGTGGGATTTTCAGGGATTGGGGATCGTCTGCGTGGGACTTGCTGGGACAATCTCCTGTCTGGGAGTCGTCTGCGTGGGACTTTCTGGGACTGTCTCCTGGGTGGGGATTCGTCTGCCTGGGACTTTCTGAGACTGGGTGTCATCTGCGTGGTAGTTTCTGGGACTGTCTCCTGGGTGGGGGTCGTCTGCGTGGGACTTTCTGGGACTGGGCTCCTCTGCGTGGGACTTTCTGGGACTTTCTCCTGGGTGGGGGTTCTTCTGCGTGGGACTTTCTGGGACTGTTTCCTGCGTGGGAGGTCGTCTTCTTGGGACTTTCAGGGACTGGGTGTCGTCTGCGTGGGACTTTCTGGGGCTGTCTCCTGGGTGGGGGTCGTCTGCGTTGGACTTTCTGTGACTGGGCTCGTCTGCGTGGGACTTTCTGGGACTGACTCCTCGGTGGGGAGTCGTCTGCGTGGGACTTTCTGGGACTGGGGGTTGTCTGCGTGGGACTTTCAGGGACTCTCTTCTGGGTGGGGGATGGTCTGCATGGGACTTTCTGGGACTGTCTCCTTGGTGGGGGGCGTCTGCGTGCGACATTCTGGGACTGTGGGTCGTCTGCGTGGGACTTTCTGGGACTGTCTCCTAGGTGGGGGGTCGTCTGCGTGGGACTTTCTGGGACTGGGGGTCGTCTGGGTGTTACTTTCTGGGACAGTCTCCTGGGTGGGGGGTCGTCTGTATGGGACTTTCTAGCACTCGGTGTCGTCTGCGTGGATCTTTTTTGGACTCTCTCCTGGGTGGGGCGTCTTCTGCGTGGTACTTTCTGGGACTGTCTCCTGGGTGGGGATGCGTCTATATGGGACTTTCTTGGACTCGGGGTCGTCTGCGTGGGTCTTTCTTGGACTCTCTCCTGGGTGGGGGGTCGTCTGCGTGGGACTTTCTAGGACTGTCTCCTGCGTGGGAGGTCGTCTGCTTGGGACTTTCAGGGACTGGGTGTCGTCTGCGTGGGACTTTCTGGGACAGTCTCCTGGGTGGGGTTCGTCTGCGTGGGACTTTCTGGGACTGGGGGTCGTCTGCGTGGGACTTTCTGGGACTGTCTCCTGGGTTGGGGGTAGTCTGCGTGGGACTTTCTGGGACTGTCTCCTGGGTGGGGAGTCGTCTGCTTGGGACTTTCTGAGACAGGGGGTCGTCTGCGTGGGTCTTTCTGGTACTGACTCCTGGGTGGGGGTCCGTCTGCGTGGGACTTGCTGGGACTGTCTCCTGGGTGGGGGGTCGTCTGCGTGGGACTTTGTGGGACTGGTGGTCGTCTGCGTGGGACTTTCTGGGACGGGGGGTCGTCTGCGTGTTACTTTCTGGGACTGTCTCCTGGGTGGGGGGTCGTCTGTATGGGACTTACTAGGACTCGGGGTCGTCTGCGTGGATCTTTTTTGGACTCTCTCCTAGGTGGGGGGTCTTCTGCGTGGGACTTTCTTGGACTGGGCTCGTCTGCGTCGGACTTTCTGGGACTGTCTCCTTGGTGAGGGGTAGTCTGCATGGGACTTTCTGGGACTGTCTCCTGGGTGGGTGTTCGTCTGCGTGGGATTTTCTGGGATTGGGGATCGTCTGCGTGGGACTTGCTGGGACAATCTCCTGTCTGGGAGTCGTCTGCGTGGGACTTTCTGGGACTGTCTCCTGGGTGGGGATTCGTCTGCCTGGGACTTTCTGAGACTGGGTGTCATCTGCGTGGTAGTTTCTGGGACTGTCTCCTGGGTGGGGGTCGTCTGCGTGGGACTTTCTGGGACTGGGCTCCTCTGCGTGGGACTTTCTGGGACTTTCTCCTGGGTGGGGGTTCTTCTGCGTGGGACTTTCTGGGACTGTCTCCTGCGTGGGAGGTCGTCTTCTTGGGACTTTCAGGGACTGGGTGTCGTCTGCGTGGGACTTTCTGGGGCTGTCTCCTGGGTGGGGGTCGTCTGCGTGGGACTTTCTGGGACTGGGCTCGTCTGCGTGGGACTTTCTGGGACTGACTCCTCGGTGGGGAGTCGTCTGCGTGGGACTTTCTGGGACTGGGGGTTGTCTGCGTGGGACTTTCAGGGACTCTCTTCTGGGTGGGGGATCGTCTGCATGGGACTTTCTGGGACTGTCTCCTTGGTGGGGGGCGTCTGCGTGCGACATTCTGGGACTGTGGGTCGTCTGCGTGGGACTTTCTGGGACTGTCTCCTAGGTGGGGGGTCGTCTGCGTGGGACTTTCTGGGACTGGGGGTCGTCTGGGTGTTACTTTCTGGGACAGTCTCCTGGGTGGGGGGTCGTCTGTATGGGACTTTCTAGGACTCGGTGTCGTCTGCGTGGATCTTTTTTAGACTCTCTCCTGGGTGGGGCGTCGTCTGCGTGGGACTTTCTGGGACTGTCTCCTGGGTGGGGATGCGTCTGCCTGGGACTTTCTGAGACTGGGTGTCATCTGCGTGGTAGTTTCTGGGACTGTCTCCCGGGTGGGGGTCGTCTGCGTGGGACATTCTTGGACTGGGCTCGTCTGCGTGGGACTTTCTGGGACTTTCTCCTGGGTGTGGGGTCGTCTGTGTGGGATATCTAGGACTGTCTCCTGGGTGGTGTGTCGTCTGCATGGGACTTTCTGGGACTGGGGGTTGTCTGCATGGGTCTTTCTGGAACAGTCTCCTGCGTGCGGTGTCGTCTGCGTGGGATTTTGTGGGATTGGGGGTCGTCTGCGTGGGACTTTATGGGACTGGGGGTCGTCGGCGTGGGTCATTCTGGGACTCTCTCCTTGGTGGGGGGGTCGTCTGCGTGGGACATTTTGGGACTGTTTCCTGGGTGGGGACTCGTCTGCGTGGGACTTTCTGGGACTGGGGGTCGTCTGCGTGGGTCTTTCTGGGACAGTCTCCTGGGTGCGGTGTCGTCTGCGTGGGACTTTGTGGGACTGGTGGTCTTCTGCGTGGGACTTTCTGGGACTGTCTCCTGGGTGGGGGTCGTCTGTTTGGGACTTTTTGGGACTGTCTCCTGGGTGGGGGTCGTCTGCGTGGGACTTTCTGGGATTGTCTCCTGGCTGGTGGTCGTCTGCATGGGACTTCCTAGGACTGGGGGTCGTCTGCGTGGGACTAACTGGGACTGTCTCCTGGGTCGGTGTTCGTCTGCGTGGGATTTTCTGGGACTGGGGGTCGTCTGCGTGGGAATTGCTGGGACACTCTCCAGTCTGGGGGTCGTCTGCTTGGGACTTTTTGGCTCTGGCTCCTGGGTGTGGGGTCGTCTGCGTGGGATATCTAGGACTGTCTCCTGGGTGGGGTGTCGTCTTCATGGGACTTTCTGGGACTGGGGGTCGTCTGCATGGGTCTTTCTGGTACAGTCTCCTTGGTGCGGTGTCGTCTGCGTGGGATATTGTAGGACTGGGGGACGTCTGCGTGGGACTTTCTGGGACTGGGGCTCGTCTGCGTGGGACTTCCTGGGACTGGGGGTCTTCTGCGTGGGTCTTTCTTGGACTGGGGGTCTTCTGCGTGGGACTTTCTGGGAGTGTCTCCTGGGTGGGTGTCGTCTGTTTGGGACTTTCTGGGACTGTCTCCTGGGTGGGGGTCGTCTGCGTGGGACTTTCTGGGACTGTCTCCTGACTGGGGTCGTCTGCATGGGATTTCCTAGGACTGGGGGACGTCTGCGTGGGACTTTCTGGGACTGGGGGTCGTCTGCGTCGGACTTTCTGGGACTGTCTCCTGGGTCTGTGGTCTTCTGCGTGGGACTTTCTTGGACTGTCTCCTGGGTGGGGGTAGTCTGCGTGGGACTTTCTTGGACTGTCTCCTGGGTGGAAGGTTGCCTGCGTGGGATATCTGGGACAGTCTCCTGGGTGGGGGGTCGTCTGCATGGGTCTTTCTCGGACTGGGGGTCGTCTGCGTGGGTCTTTCTTGGATTCTCCTGGGTGAGAGGTTTTCTGCGTAAGAAATTCTGGGACTGGAGGTCGTCTGTGTGGGTCTTTCTGGGAATGTCTCCTGCGTGGGGGGACATCTGCGTGGGACTTTCAGGGACTGGGTGTCGTCTGCGTGGGACTTTCTGTGACTGTCACCTTAGTGGGGGTCGTCTGTGTGTGACTTTCTGGGACTGGGGGTCGTCTGCGTGGGACTTTCTGGGACTGTCTCCTGGGTGGGGGGTCGTCTGCGTGGGACTTTCTGGGACTGTCTCCTGGGTGGGGGGTCGTCTGCGTGGGATTTTCTGGGGCTGTCTCCTGTCTGGGGGTCGTCTGTGTGGGACTTTCTTGGACTGGGGGTCGTCAGCGTGGGACTGTCTCCTGGGTGGGTGTCGTCTGCGTGGGATATCTAGGACTGTCTCCTGGGTGGGGGGTCGTCTTCATGGGACTTTCTGGGACTGGGGGTCTTTTGCATGGGACTTTCTGGGACTGTCTCCTGGGTGGTGGTCGTCTGCGTGGGACTTTCTGGGACTGTCTCCTGGGTGGGGGGTCGTCTGCGTGGGACTTTCTGGGACTGTCTCCTGGGTGGGTGTTCGTCTGCGTGGGATTTTCTGGGATTGGGGGTCGTCTGCGTGGGACTTGCTGGGACACTCACCTGTCTGGGGGTCGTCTGCGTGGGACTTTCTGGGACTGTCTCCTGGGTGGGGGGTCGTCTGCGTGGGATATCTAGGACTGTCTCCTGGGTGGGGTGTCGTCTGCTTGGGACTTTCTGGGACTGGGGGTTGTCTGCATGGGTCTTTCTGGTACAGTCTCCTGCATGCGGCGTCGTCTGCGTGTGATTTTGTGGGATTGGGGGTCGTCTGCGTGGGTCATTCTGGGACTCACTTCTGGGTGGGGCTCGTCTGCGTGGGACATTCTGGGACTGTTTCCTGGGTGGGGACTCGTCTGCGTGGGACGTTCTGGGACTGGGGTTCGTCTGGGTGGGTCTTTCTGGGACAGTCTCCTGGGTGCGGTGTCGTCTGCGTGGGACTTTGTGGGACTGGGGGTCTTCTGCGTGGGACTTTCTGGGACTGTCTCCTGGGTGTGGGTCGTCTGCGTGGGACTTTCTGGCATTGTCTCCTGGCTGGGGGTCGTCTGCATGGGATTTCCTAGGTCTGGTGGTCGTCTGCGTGGGACTTTCTGGGACTGTCTTCTGGGTGGGGGGTCGTCTGCGTCGGACTTTCTGGGACTGACTCCTGGGTGGGGGTCGTCTGCGTGGGACTTTCTGGGACTGTCTCCTGGGTGGTGGGTCGTCTGCGTGGGATATCTGGGACTGCCTCCTGTGTTGGGGTCTTCTTCATGGGACTTTCTGGGACTGGGGGTCTTCTGCGTGAGTCTTTCTTGGACTCGCTCCTGGGTGGGGAGTCCTCTGCGTGGGACATTCTGGGACTGGGGGTGGTCTCCGTGGGTCTTTCTGAGACTGTCTCCTGGGTGTGGGTTCATCTGCGTGGGACTTTCTGGGACTGGGTGTCGTCTGCGTGGGATTTTCCGGGACTGTCTCCTTGGTGGGGGCTCATCTGCGTGGGACTTTCTGGGACTGTCTCCTGGGTGGGGGTTCGTCTGCGTGGGACTTTCAGGGACTGGGTGTCGTCTGCGTGGGAATTTCTGGGACTGTCTCCTGGGTGGGGGTCGTCTGTGTGTGACTTTCTGGGACTGGGGGTCGTATGCGTGGGACTTTCTGGGACTGTCTCCTGGGTGGCTGTTCGTCTGCGTGGGATTTTCTGAGACTGGGGGTCGTCTGCGTCAGACTTGCTGGGACTGTCTCCTGTCTGGGTGTTGTCTGCGTGGGACTTTCTTGGATTGGGGGTCGTCTGCGTGGGACTTTATGTGACTGATTCCTGGGTGGGGGCTCGTCTGCGTGGGACTTTCTGGCACTGTCTCCTGGGTTGGGGTCGTCTGCGTGGGATATCAAGGACTGTCACCTGGATGTGGGGTCGTCTGCATGGGACTTTCTGGGACTGTGTGTCTTTTGCGTGGGACTTTTTGGGACTGTCTCCTGCGTCGTCTAAGTGGGACTTTCTGGTACTGGGGGTCGTCTGCGTGGGACTTTCTGGGACTGTCTCCTGGGTTGGGGTCGTCTGCGTGGGATATCAAGGACTGTCTCCTGGGTGGGGTGGTTGTCTGCATGGGACTTTCTGGGACTGGGGGTCTTTTGCGTGGGACTTTCTTGGACTGGGGGTCGTCTGCGTGGGACTTTCTGGGACTGTCTCCTGGGTGAGGGTCGTCTGCGTGGGACTTTCTGTGACTGGGGGTCGTCTGCGTGGGTCTTTCTTGGACTGGGGGTCTTCTGCGTGGGACTTTCTTGGACTCTCTCCTGGGTGGGGGTCGTCTGCGTGGGACTTTCTGGGAAAGTCTCCTGCGTGGGGTGTCGTCGGCGTGGGACTTTCAGGGACTGGGTGTCGTCTTCGTGGGACTTTCCGGGACTGTCTCCTGGGTGGGGGCTCGTCGGCGTGGGATATTCTGGGACTGTCTCCTGGGTGGGGGTCGTCTTCGTGGGATATCTAGGACTGTCTCCTGGGTGGGGGGTCGTCTGCATGGGATTTTCTGGGACTGGGGGTCTTTTGCGTGAGACTTTCTGGGACTGTCTCCTGCGTGGGGTGTTGTCTGCGTGGGACTTTCTTGGACTGGGGCTCGACTGCGTGGGACTTTCTGGGACTGTCTCCTGGGTGGGGGGTAGTCTGCGTGGGATATCTAGGACTGTCTCCTGGGTGGGGGGTCGTCTGCATTGGACTTTCTGTGACTGTGGGTCTTCTGCGTGGGAATTTCTGGGACTGTCTCCTGGGTGGGGGTCGTCTGCGTGGGATTTTGTGGGATTGGGGCTAGTCTGCGTGGGACTTTCTGGGACTGGGGGTCGTCTGCGTGGGTCATTCTGGGACTCTCTCCTGGGTGGGGGTCGTCTGCGTCGGACATTCTGGGATTGTTTCCTGGGTGGGGACTCGTCTGCGTGGGAGTTTCTGGGACTTGGAGTCGTCTTCGTAGGACTTTCTGGGACAGTCTCCTGTGTGCGGTGTCGTCTGCGTGGGACTTTGTGGGACTGGGGGTCTTCTGCGTGGGACTTTCTGGGACTGGGGGTCGTCTGCGTGGGACTTTCTGGGACTGTCTCCTGGGTGGGGGGTCGTCTGTTTGGGACTTTCTGTGACTGTCTCCTGGGTGAGGGTCGTCTGCCTGGGATATCTAGGACTGTCTCCTGGGTGGGGGGTCGTCTGCATGGGATTTTCTGGGACTGGGGGTCTTTGCGTGGGACTTTCTGGGACTGTCTCCTGCGTGGGGGGTCGTCTGCGTGGGACATTCTTGGACTGGGGCTCGTCTGCGTGGGGCTTTCTGGGACTGTCTCCTGGGTGGGGGGTCGTCTACGTGGGATATCTAGGACTGTCTCCTGGGTGTGGGGTCGTCTGCATGGGACTTTCTGGGACTGTGGGTCTTCTGCGTGGGACTTTCTGGGACTGTCTCCTGGGTGGGGGTCGTCTGCGTGAGATATCTAGGACTGTCTCCTGGGTGGGGGGTCGTCTGCATGGGTCTTTCTGGTACAGTCTCCTGGGTGCGGTGTCGTCTGCGTGGGATTTTGTGGGATTGGGGGTCGTCTGCGTGGGACATTCTGGTACTGGGGGTCCTCTGCGTGGGTCTTTCTGGGACAGTCTCCTGCGTGGGGTGTTGTCTGCGTGGGACTTTCTTGGACTGGGGCTCGACTGCGTGGGACTTTCTGGGACTGTCTCCTGGGTGGGGGGTAGTCTGCGTGGGATATCTAGGACTGTCTCCTGGGTGGGGGGTCGTCTGCATGGGACTTTCTGTGACTGTGGGTCTTCTGCGTGGGAATTTCTGGGACTGTCTCCTGGGTGGGGGGTCGTCTGCGTGGGATTTTGTGGGATTGGGGCTAGTCTGCGTGGGACTTTCTGGGACTGGGGGTCGTCTGCGTGGGTCATTCTGGGACTCTCTCCTGGGTGGGGGTCGTCTGCGTCGGACATTCTGGGATTGTTTCCTGGGTGGGGACTCGTCTGCGTGGGAGTTTCTGGGACTTGGAGTCGTCTTCGTAGGACTTTCTGGGACAGTCTCCTGTGTGCGGTGTCGTCTGCGTGGGACTTTGTGGGACTGGGGGTCTTCTGCGTGGGACTTTCTGGGACTGGGGGTCGTCTGCGTGGGACTTTCTGGGACTGTCTCCTGGGTGGGGGTTCGTCTGTTTGGGACTTTCTGTGACTGTCTCCTGGGTGAGGGTCGTCTGCCTGGGATATCTAGGACTGTCTCCTGGGTGGGGGGTCGTCTGCATGGGATTTTCTGGGACTGGGGGTCTTTGCGTGGGACTTTCTGGGACTGTCTCCTGCGTGGGGGGTCGTCTGCGTGGGACATTCTTGGACTGGGGCTCGTCTGCGTGGGGCTTTCTGGGACTGTCTCCTGGGTGGGGGGTCGTCTACGTGGGATATCTAGGACTGTCTCCTGGGTGTGGGGTCGTCTGCATGGGACTTTCTGGGACTGTGGGTCTTCTGCGTGGGACTTTCTGGGACTGTCTCCTGGGTGGGGGTCGTCTGCGTGAGATATCTAGGACTGTCTCCTGGGTGGGGGGTCGTCTGCATGGGTCTTTCTGGTACAGTCTCCTGGGTGCGGTGTCGTCTGCGTGGGATTTTGTGGGATTGGGGGTCGTCTGCGTGGGACATTCTGGTACTGGGGGTCCTCTGCGTGGGTCTTTCTGGGACAGTCTCCTGGGTGCGGTGTCGTCTGCGTGGGACTTTTTGGGACTGGGGGTCTTCTGCGTGGGACTTTCTGGGACTGGGGGTCGTCTTCGTGGGACTTTCTGGGACTGTCTCCTGGTTGGGGGGTCGTCTGTTTGGGACTTTCTGTGACTGTCTCCTGGGTGGGGGTCGTCTGCATGGGACTTTCTGGGACTGTCTCCTGACTTTTTGGGACTGGGGGTCTTCTGCGTGGGACTTTCTGGGACTGGGGGTCGTCTGCGTGGGACTTTCTGGGACTTTCTCCTGGGTGGGGGGTCGTCTTTTTGGGACTTTCTGGGTCTGGCTCCTGGGTGTGGGGCCGTCTGCGTGGGACTTTCTGTGAATGGGGCTCGTCTGCGTGGGACTTTCTGGGACTGGGGGTCGTCTGCGTGGGTCTTTCTGGGACTGTCTTTTGGGTGGGGGTCGTCTGCGTGTGACTTTCTGGGAGTGGGGTTCGTCTGTTTGGGACTCTCTGGGGCTCGTCTGCGTGGGACTTTCTGGGAGTGGGGGTCGTCTGCGTGGGACTTTCTGGGACTGTCTGCTGGGTGGGGATCGTCTGCGTGGGTTTTTCTGGGAGTGGGGGTAGTCTGCGTGGGAATTTCTGGGACTGTCTCCTTGGTAGGGTGTCGTCTGCGTGGGACTTTCTGGGACTGGGGGTCGTCTGCGTGGGACTTTCTGGGACTGTCTCATGGGTGGGAGGTTTTCTGCGTGGGACTTTCTGTGACCGGGGGTCGTCTGCGTGGGACATTCTTGTATTGGGGGCTGTCTGCGTGGGACTTTCTTGTAGTGGGGGTCGTCTGCGTGGGACTTTCTTTGACTGTCTCCTGCGTGGGGGGTCGTCTGCGTGGGACTTTCAGGGCCTGGGTGTCGTCTGCGTGGGACTTTCTGGGACTGTCTCCTGGGTGGGGGTCATCTGCGTGGGATATCTGTGTCTGTCTCCTTGGTGGGGGGTC
The DNA here is from genome assembly GCA_964036315.1 of Acanthosepion esculentum. NCBI lineage: Eukaryota > Metazoa > Mollusca > Cephalopoda > Sepiida > Sepiidae > Acanthosepion > Acanthosepion esculentum. Next base: position 13,094,743 of record CAXIWW010000817.1, on the reverse strand, counting down.
GTCTGCGTGGGACTCTCTGGGACTGGGTGTCGTCTTCGTTGGTCTTTCTGGGACTGTCTCCTGGGTGGGGGTCGTCTGCGTGGGACTTTCTAGGACTGGGGTTCGTCTGCGTGGGACTCTCTGGGACTGGGGCCCTCTGCGTGGGACTTTTTGGGAGTGGGGGTCGTCTGCGTGGGACTTTCTGGGACTGTCTCCTGGGTGGGGGGTCGTCTGCGTGGGACTTTCTTGGACTGGGGGTCGTCTGCGTGTGACTTTCTGGGACTGTCTCCTGGGTGGCGGTTCGTCTGCGTGGGAATTTCTGGGACTGTCTCCTTGGTAGGGTGTCATCTGCGTGGGACTTTCTGGGACTGTGGGTCGTCTGCGTGGGACCTTCTGGTACTGTAGGTCGTCTGCGTGGGACTTTCTGGGACTGGTCGTCTTCTGCGTGGGACTTTCTGGGACTGGGGGTCGTCTGCGTGGGTCTTTCTTGGACTGTCTCCTGGGTTGGGGGTCGTCTGCGTGGGACTTTCTGGAACTCTGGGTCGTTTGCGTGGGATTTTCTGGGACTGTCTCCTGGGTGGGTGTTGTCTGCGTGGGACTTTCTGGGACTGGGGGTCGTCTGCGTGGGACATTCTTGGACTGGGGGCTGTCTGCGTGGGACTTTCTCGTAGTGGGGGTCGTCTGCGTGTGACTTTCTGGGACTGTCTCCTGGGTGGGGGGTCGTCTGCGTGGGACATTCTTGGACTGGGGGCTGTCTGCGTGGGACTTTCTGGTAGTGGGGGTCGTCTGCGTGTGACTTTCTGGGACTGTCTCCTGGGTGGGGGGTCGTCTGCGTGGGACTTTCTGGGACAGTCTCCTGGGTGGGGATCGTCTCCGTGGGTTTTTCTGGGACTGGGGGGTCGTCTGCGTGGGACTTTCTGGGACTGTCTCCTTAGTAGGGTGTCGTCTGCGTGGGACTTTTTGGGACTGGGGGTCGTCTGCGTGGGACCTTCTGGGACTGGGGATTGTCTGCGTGGGACTTTCTGGGACTGTCTCCATGTTGGGGGGTCGTCTGCGTGGGACTTGCTGGGACTGGGGTTCGTCTTCGTGGGACTTTCTGGGACTGTCTTCTCTCTGGGGGGTCGTCTGTGTGGGACTTTATGGGACTAGGGGGTCGTTTGCGTGTGACTTTCTGGGAGTGGGAGTCGTCTGCGTGGGACTTTCTGGGACTGTCTCCTGGGTATGGGGTCGTCTGCGTGGGACTTTCTGGGAATGTGGGTCGTCTGCGTGGGACTTTCTGGGATTGTCTCCTGGTTGGGGGGTTTTCTGCCTGGGACTTTCTGAGACTGTGGGTCGTCTGCGTGAGACTTTCTGGGACTGTCTCCTGGGTATGGGGTCGTCTGCTTGGGACTTTTGGGGACTGGGGGTCGTCTGCGTGGGACTTTTTGTGACTGGGGGTCGTCTGCTTGGGACTTTCTGGGAGTGGGGGTCGTCTGCATGGGACTTTCATGGACTGTCTCCTGGGTGGGGGGTCGTCTGCGTGGGACTTTCTGGGACTGGGGGTCGTCTGCATGGGACCTTCTGGGACTGGGGTCGTCTGCTTGGGACTTTCTTGGACTGGGGGCCGTCTGCGTGAATCTTTCTGGTAGTGGGGGTCATCTGCGTGGAACTTTCTGGGACTGTCTCCTGGGTGGGGGATCTTCTGCGTGGGACTTTCTGTGTCTGTCTCCTGGGTGGGGGGTCGTCTGCGTGGGACTTTCACAAAAGAGCCAGGCGTATTCGGCTTGTAGCAGGGTGAGATTGCTTGTAAGGCAGTTTTTTTAAAAAAAGACTGTAGATGTCGTTTTGTAGCAGCGTGAGATTGCTTGTAAGGCAGTTGCCACAAATGAGCCAGGAGAATTGGGTTTGCTGCAGCCTGAGATTGCTTGTAAGGCCGTTATCACAATAGAGCCAGGAGAATTCGGCTGGTAGCAGCCTGAGATTGCTTGCAAGGCAGTTCCCACAAAAGAGCCTGGAGAAATCGGCTCGTAGACGCCTTGGTGTGCTTGTAAGTCAATTCGCACAAAAAGCCAGGAGAATTCATATTGCTGCAGCCTGAGAATACTTGTAAGGTAGATGCCAGAAATGAGCCTGGGGAAATCGGTTCGTAGCAGCCTGGGAATGCTTGTAAGACAATTATAACAAAAAGTCAGGAGAATTGGACTAGCGGCAGCCTGAGATTGCTTGTAAGGCAGTTGTCACAATAGAGACAGGAGAATTCGTCTTGTAGCAGCCTGAGATTGCTTGTAAGGCAGTTACCACAAAAGAACCAGGAGAAATCGGCACGTAGCCGCCTGGGATTGCTTTTAAGGCAATTGGCACAAAAAATCAGGAGAACTGTCCCGGCAGCAGCCTGAAATTGCTTGTAAGGCAGTTGTCACAAAAGAGACAGGATATGTCGATTTGTAGCGGCCTGATATTACTTGTAAGGCAGTTTTGACAAAAGAGCCAAGAGAAGTAGGCTCGTATCAGCCTGACATTGCTTGTAAGGCAGTTGTCACAAAAGCGCCAGGAGAATTCGGCTTGTAGCAGCCTGAGATTTCTTGTAAGGCAGTTGCCACAAAAGGGCCAGGAGAAATCGGCTCGTAGCCGCCTTGGAGTGCCTGTAAGGCAATTCGCACAAAAAGCCAGGAGAATTCATATTGCTGCAGACTGAGAATGCTTGTAAGACAGATGCCAAAAATGAGCCTGGAGAAATGCTTCGTAGCAGCCTGGGATTGCTTGTAAGGCAATTGGCACAAAAAGTCAGGAGAATTGGACTAGCGGCAGCCTGAGATTTCTTGTAAGGCAGATACCACAAAAGAGCCAGGAGAAATCGGCACGTGGCCGCCTGGGATTGCTTTTAAAGCAATTGGCACAAAAAGTCAGGAGAATATGGCTGGATCCAGCCTGAGATTGCTTGTAAGGCAGTTGTCATAGATGGGCCAGGCTCGTAGAAACCTGAGATTGCTTGGACGGCAGTTGGCAGTATAGAGGCAGGAGAAATCGGCTTGTAGCAACCTGAGATCCTTTGTAAGACAGTTTTCACAAATTGCCCGATGAAGTCGGCCCATAGCAGCCTGAGATTGCTTGTAAGGCAGTTTTCACAGAAGAGCCAGCAGGTGTAGGCTTGTATTAGCCTGAGATTGTTGTAAGGCAGTTTTCACAAAAGAGCCAGGATATGTCGTTTTGTAGCAGCCTGAGACTGCTTGTAAGGCAGTTGCCTCAAAAGAGCAAGGCGTATTCGGCTTGTAGTAGCCTGAGATTTCATGTAAGGCAGTTTTCACAAAAGTCTTAAGAGAAATCGGATCACAGCAGCCTGACATTGCTTGTAAGGGAGTTGTCACAAAAGAGCCAGTAGAATTCGTCTTGTAGCAGCCTGAGATTGCTTGTAAGGTAGTCGCCACAAAAGAGGCTTGAGAAATCGGCTCGTAGCAGCCTGGGATTATTTTGTAAGGCAATTGGCAAAAAAGCCAGGAACATTGGGCTTGCTGCAGCCTGAGATTGCTTGTAAGGCATTTGTCACGAAAGAGCCGGGAGATCGGTTTTTAGCAGCCTGAGATTGCTTGTAATCCAGTTGTCCTAAAAGTGCCAGCAGGTGTAGGCTTGTAGAAGAATGAGATTGCTTGTAAGGCAATTTTCACAAATCTCCCAGGAGAACCGGCTGGTAGAATCCTAAGATTGCGTGTAAGGCACTTTCCACAAAAAGCCAGGAGAAATGGGCTCGTAGCAGCCTGAGATTGCTTGTAAGGCAGGTGTCACAAAAGAGCCAGGCGTATTCGGATTGTAGCAGCCTGAGATTGCTTGTAAGGCTGTTTTCACAAAATGAGCCAGGAGAATTGGGCTTGCTGCAGCCTGAGATTCGTTGTAAGGCAGTTGTCACAACAAGCCAGGAGAAATGGGCTCGTAGCTGCGTGGGATTGATTGTAAGGCAAATGGCACAAAAAGCCAGGAGAATTAGCTTGCTGCAGCCTGAGATTGATTGTAAGGCAGTTGTCACAAAACAGTCAGGAGATGTCGATTTTTAGCAACCTGAGATTGATTTTAGCGCAGTTTTCACAGAAGAGCCAGCAGGTGTGGGCTTGTATCAGCCTGAGATTGCTTGTAAGGCAGGTTTCACAAAAGATCCAGGAAATGCCGTTTTGTAGCAGCCTGAGATTGCTTGTAAGGGATTTTTCATTTGGTCAGATAGTAAAAAGTACAGCTTTAACCATGTGCGCGGTATGTCGTCTGACAATTTACAGCGTCCGAATTCCAGTGTGCACAATAAGACTGCATTTCTAATTTTTCTTTTTATCGAATTCACAAAATATTGGTGTCAAAATGTCGGCAATTTTTTGACTTATCCATAATACCAAATGTTTTTTCTACACCTTGATAAGAGTCGAGGCGAAATTCAGCGATATGGGGACTAGTGTTAGCTCATTTGCGGAAATTTTCATGCGGCCCTCAACTGGGAAATCAGTCATATTTCAGTTCTTTATAACTTTTTTCCATTAAAAGAAATATTTTAAAAATGGTTATCAATTTGTGTGCAATTATTTGATTTGTCTATGTTTACAGGGATTTTTCATTTGGTCAGATAGTAAAAAGTACAGCTTTCACCAGGTGCGCGGTATACCGTCTGACAATTTACAGCGTCCGAATTCCAGTCCGCACAATAAGACTGCCTTTCTAATTTTGCTTTTTTATAGAATCCACAAAATATTGCTGTCCAATTGTCGAGAATTTCTTGCCTTATCCATAATTACTAAAGTTTTTTCGACACCTTGATTGGAGTCGAGTCGAAATTCAACGGTATGGGGACTTGTGTTAGCTCATTTGCGGAAATTTTAATTGCAGCCCTAAACTGGGAAATCAGTCATATTTCACTTGTTTCTAACTTTTTTCAAGTAAAAGAAATATTTTCAAAATGGGTATCAAATTGTGTGCAATTATTTGATTTGTCTATGTTTACAGGGATTTTTCATTTGGTCAGCTAGTAAAAAGTACAGCTTTCACCAAGTGCGCGGTATGTCGTCTGACAATTTACAGCGTCCGAATTCCAGTGTGCACAATAAGACTGCATTTCTAATTTTTCCTTTTTATCGAATCCACAAAATATTGGTGTCCAATTGTCGGGAATTTCTTGCCTTATCCATAATTACAAAAGTTTTTTCGACAGCTTGAATAGAGTCGACGCGAAATTCAACGGAATGGCGACTTGTGTTAGCTCATTTGCGGAAATTTTCATGCGGCCCTAAATTAGAAATCAGTCATATTTCACTTCTTTATAACTTTTTTCCAGTAAAAGAAATATTTTCAAAATGGGTATCAAATTGTGTGCAATTATTTGGTTGGTCTATGTTTACAGGGATTTTTCATTTGGTCAGATAGTAAAAAGTACAGCTTTCACCAGGTGCGCGGTATTGTGAAAATTAGAAATGCAGTCTTATTGTGCACACTGGAATTCGGACGCTGTAAATTGTCAGACGACATACGGCGCACATGGTGAAATCTGTACTTTTTACTATCTGAGAAAATGAAAAATCCATGTATACATAGACCAACCAAATAATTGCAAACAATTTGATACCCATTTTGAAAATATTTCTCTTACTGGAAAAACGTTATAAAAGAGTGAAATATGACTGATTTCCCAGTTTAGGGCCGCGTGACAATTTCCGCAAATGAGCTAACACTAATCCCCATACCGTTGAATTTCGCCTCGACTCTATTCAAGATTTCGAAAAAAACTTTTGTAATTATGGATAAGGTAAGAAATTCCCGACAATTGTACATCAATATTTTGTGGATTCTATAAAAAGGAAAAATTAGACATGCATTCTTATTGGGCACACTGGAATTCAGACGCTGTAAATTGTCAGACGACAAACCGCGCACATGGTGAAAGCTGTCCTTTTTACTATCTGAGCAAATGAAAAATCCCTGTATACATAGACAAGTCAGATAATTGCACTCAATTTCATACCCATTTTGAAAATATATCTTTTACTGGAAAAAAGTTATAAACAAGTGAAATATGACTTATTTCCAAGTTTAGGGCCGCATGACAATTTCCGAAAATGAGCTAACACAAGTCCCCATACCGTTGAATTTCGACACGACTCTAATCAAGGTGTCGAAAAAACTTTTGTAATTAGGGATAAGGCAAGAAATTATGGATAAGGTAAGAAATTCCCGACAATTGGACTCCAATATTTTGTGGATTGGATAAAAAGGAAAAATAAGAAATGCAGTCTTATAGTATACACTGGATTTCGGACCCTGTAAATTGTAAGACGACATACCGCGCACATAGGGAAAGCTGTACTTTTTAATATCTGACCAAATGAAAAATCCCTGTAAACATAGACCAACCAAATAATTGCACACAATTTGACATCCATTTTGAAAATATTTCTTTCCCTGGAAAAAAGTTAAAAACAAGTGAAATATGACTGATTTCCCAGTTTAGGTCCGCATGACAATTTCCGCAAATGAGCTAACACAAGTCCCCATACCGTTGAATTTTGCCTCGACTCTATACAAGGTGTCGAAAAAACTTTTGTAATTATGGATGAGGTAAGATATTCCCGACAATTGGAGAGCAATATTTTGTGGAATCTATGAAAAGGAAAAATTAGAAATGCAGTCTTATAGTAAACACTGCAATTCGGAAGCTGTAAATTGTAAGACGACATACCACGCACATGGTGAAAGCTGTACTTTTTACTATCTGAGCAAATGAAAAATCCCTGTAAACATAGAAAAATCAAATAATTGCAAACAATTTGATACCCATTTTGAAAAGAATACTTTTACTGGAAAAAATTTATAATCAAATGAAATATGACTGATTTCCCAGTTTAGGGCCGCAAATTAGCTAACACTAGTCCCCATACCGGTGAATTTCGCCTCGACTCTATTCAAGATGTCGAAAAAACTTTTGTAATTATGGATAAGGTAAGAAATTCCCGACAATTGGACACCAATATTTTTTGGATTCGATAAAAAGGAAAAATTAGAAATGCAGTCATATTGTGCACACTGGAATTCGGACGCTGTAAATTGTCAGACGACATACCGCGCACATGGTGAAAGTTGTACTTTTTACTATCTGACCAAATAAAAAATCCCTGTAAACATAGACAAATCAAATAATTTCACACAATTTGATACCCATTTTGAAAGTATTTCTTTTAGTGGAAAAAAGTCATAATCACGGGAATTATGACTGATTACCCAGTTTAGGTCCGCATGACAATTTCCGCAGATGAGCTAACACTAGTCCCCATACCGTTGAATTTCGCCTCGACTCTATTCAATGTGTCGACAAAACTTTTGTAATTATGGATAAGGCAAGAAATTCCCTACAATTGGACACCAATATTTTGTGGATTCTATAAAAAGGAAAATTACAAATGCATTCTTATTGTGCACACTGGAATTCGGACGCTGTAAATTGTCAGACGACATACCGCGCACATGGTTAAAGCTGTACTATTTACTATCTGAGTAAAAGAAAAATCCCTGTATACATACAAAAATCAAAAAATGCACACAATTTGATACACATTATGAAAATATTTCTTTTACTGGAAAAAAGTTATAAACAAATGAAATATGACTGATTTCCTAGTTTAGGGCCGCATGACAATTTCCGCAAATGAGCTAGCACAAGTCCCCATACCGTTGAATTTCGCCTCGACTCTATTCAAAATGTCGAAAAAACTTTTGTAATTATGGATAAGGTAAGAAATTGCCGACAATTGGACACAATAATTTTGTGGATTCGATAAAAAGGAAAAATTAGAAATGCAGTCTTATAGTATACATTGGAATTCGGACCCTGTAAATTGTCAGACGACATAACGCGAACATCGTGAAAGCTGTACTTTTTACTATCTGAGAAAATGAAAAATCCCTGTAAACATAGACAAATCAAATAATTGCACACAATTTGATAACCATTTGGAAAATATTTAATTTACTGGAAAAACGTTATAAACAAGTGAAATATGACTGATTTCCCAGTTTAGGGCCGCATGACAATTTCCGAAAATGAGCTAACACTAGTCCCCATACCGTTGAATTTCGCCTCGACTCTATTCAAAGTGTCGAAAAACTTTTGTAATTATGGATAAGGTAAGAAATTTGCGACAATTGGACACCAATATTTTGTGGATTCGATAAAAAGGAAAAATTAGAAATGCAGTTTTATTTTGCACACTGGAATTCGGACGCTGTAAATTGTCAGACGACATACCGAGCAAATGAAAAATCCCTGTATACATAGACAAATCAAATAATTGCACACAATTTGATACCTATTTTGAATATATTTCTTCTACTGGAAAAAAGTTACAAACAAGTGAAATATGACTGATTTCCCAGTTTAGGGCCGCATGACAATTTCAGCAAATGAGCTAACACATGTCCCCATACCGTTGAATTTCGACTCGACTCTAATCAATGTGTTGAAAAAACTTTTGTAATTATGGATAAGGCAGTTGTCACAAAAGAGAAGGAGATGACGATTTGTAGCAGCCTGATATTTCTTGCAAGGCAATTTCACAAAAGTGCCAGGCGTATTCGGCTTGTAGCGGCCTGAGATTGCTTGTAAGGCAGGTGTAACAAAAGAGCCAGCATATGTCGATTTGTAGCGGCCTGAGATTCTTGTAAGGCAGTTTCAGAAAAGAGCCATGCGTATTCGGCTTGTAGCAGGCTGAGATTGCTTGTAAGGCAGTTTTAAAAAAAGAGACAGGAGATGTCGTTTGTAGCAGCCTGAGATTGCTTTTAAGGCAGATTTCACAAAAGAGACAAGAGAAGTCGGTTCGTAGACGCCTGGGATTGCTTGTAAGTCAATTTGCACAAAAGAGCCTGGAGAATTCGGATTGCAGCAGCCTGAGATTGCTTGTAAGGCAGTTTTCACAAATGAGCCAGGATATATTGATTTGTAGCGGCCTGACATTGCTTGTAAGGCAGTTGTCACAAAAGCGCCAGGAGAATTCGGCTTGTAGCAGCATGAGATTTATTGAACTGTCCATTGGGATTGCTGCAGCCTGAGATTGCTTTTAAGGCAGTTGTCACAATAGAACCAGGAGAATTAGGCTTGTAGCAGCCTGAGATTGCCTGTAAGGCAGTTACAACAAAAGAGCCAGGAGAAATCGGCACGTAGCCGTCTGGGATTGCTTTTAAGGCAATTTGCACAAAACGTCAGGAGAACTGTCCTGGCTGCAGCCTGAGATTGCTTGTAAGGCAGTTTTCACAAAAGAGCCAAGAGAAATCCACTCGTAGCCGCCTGGGATTGCTTGTAAGGCAATTCGCACTAAAAGCCAGGAGAATTCATATTGCTGCAGCCTGAGGATGCTTGTAAGGCAGATGCCACAAATGAGCCAGGAGAAATCGGTTCGTAGCAGGCTGGGATTGCTTGTAAGTCAATTGGCAGAAAAAGTCAGGAGAATTGTACTAGCGAGAGCTTGAGATTGCTTGTAAGGCAGTTGTCACAAAAGAGGCAGTATATGTGGATTTGTATCGGCCTGAGATTGCTTGCAAGGCAGTTTCACAAATGAGCCAGGCGTATTCATCTTGTAGCAGGCTGAGATTGCTTGTAAGGCAGTTGTCACAAAAGAAACAGGAGATGTATATTTGTAGCGGCCTGATATTACTTGTAAGGCAGTTTTCACAAAAGAGCCAAGAGAAGTCGGCTCGTAGCAGCCTGACATTGCTTGTAAGGCAGTTGTCATAAAAGCGCCAGGATAATTCGCCTGAGATTACTTGTAAAGCAGTTTTCACAAAAGAGACAAGAGAAGTCGGGTCGTAAACTCCTGGGATTGCTTGTAAGGCAATTTGCACAAGAGAGCCCGGAGAATTCGGCTTACAGAAGCCTGAGATTGCTTGTAAGGCAATTGGTACACAAAGTCAGGAGAACTGTCCTGGCGGCAGCCTGAGATTGCTTGTAATGCAGTTGTCACAAAAGAGACAGGAGATCTCGATTTGTAGCGGCTTGATATTACTTGGAAGGCAGTTTTCACAAAAGAGCCAAGAGAAGTCGGCTTGTAGTAGCCTGACATTGCTTGTAAGGCAGTTGTCACAAAAGCGCCAGGAGAATTCGGCTTGTAGCAGCCGGAGATTACTTGCAAAGCAGTTTTCACAAAAGAGCCAAGAGAAGTCGGCTCGTAGCAGCCTGACATTGATTGTAAGGCAGTTGTCATAAAAGCACCAGGAGAATTCGGCTTATAGCAGCCTGAGATTTCTTGTAAGGTAGTTGCCACAAAAGCGCCAGGAGAAATCGGCTCGTGCCCGCCTGGGATTGCTTGTAAGGCAATTCGTAAAAAAAGCCAGGAGAATTCATATTGCTGCAGCCTGAGAATGCTTGTAAGGCAGATGCCACAAATGAGCCAGGAGAAATCGGTTCGTAACAGCCTGGGATTGGTTGTAAGGCAATTAGCACAAAAATCAGGAGAATTGGACTAGCGTCAGCCTGAGATTTCTTCTAAGGCAGTTGTCACAAAATTGCCAGTATATGTCGATTTGTAGCGGCCTGACTTTGCTTGAAAGGCAGTTTCACAAAATTGCCAGGCGTATTCGGCTTGTAGCAGGCTGAGATTGCTTCTAAGGCAGTTTTTATAAAAAGAGACAGGAGATGTCGTTTTCTAGCAATCTGAGATTGCTTTTTAGGCAGTTTTTACAAAAGAGACAAGAGAAGTCGGCTCGTAGACGCCTGGGATTGATTGTAAGGCAATTTGCACAAAAGAGCCAGGAGAATTCGGCTTGCAGCAGCCTGAGATTGCTTGCAAGGCAGTTCCCACAAATGAGCCAGGCGAAATCGCCTGGGATTGCTTGTAAGGCAATTGGCACAAAATGCTAGGGGAATTGGGATTGCTGCAGCCTGAGATTGCTTGTAAGGCAGTTGTCACAATAGAACTAGGTGAATTCGGCATGTATCAGCCTGGGATGGATTGTAAGGCAGTTACCACAAAACAGCCATGAGAAATCGTCACGTAGCCGCCTGGGATTGCTTTTTAAAGCAATTGGCACAAAAGGTAATTGGCCTAGCGGCAGCCTGATATTGCTTGTAAGACAGTTCGCAAAAAAGAGACAGTAGATGTCGATTTGTAGCAGCCTGAGATTGCTTGCAAGGCAGTTTCACAAAAGAGACAGGCGTATTCACCTTGTTACAGGCTGAGATTGCTTGTAAGGCAGTTTTCACAAAAGAGACAGGAGATGTGGGTTTGTAGCAGCCTGAGATTGCTTGTAAGGCAGTTTTCACAAAAGAGCCATGAGAAGCCGGCTCGTAGCATCCTGATATTGCTTGTAAAGCAGTTGTCTCAAGAGAGCCAGGAGAATTCGGCTTGTAGCAGCCTGAGATTGCTTGTAAGGCAGTTGCCACAAAAGAGCCAGGAGAAATCGGCTCGTGGCCGCCTGGGATTGCATGTAAGGCAATTGGCACAAAAAGCCAGGAGAATTGGGATTGCTGCTGCCTGAGATTGCTTGTACTGCAGTTTTCACAAAAGAGACCGGAGATGTCGTTTTGTATCAGTCTGACATTACTTGTAAGGCAGTTTTCACAAAAGCGCCAAGAGAATTCGGCTTGTAGCAGCCTGAGTTTGCTTGTAAGACAGTTGCCACAAAAGAGCCAGGAGAAATCGGCTCGTAGGTGCCTGGGATTGCTTGTAAGCCAATTGGAACAAAAAGCCAAAAGAGTTGGGATTGCTGCAGCCTGAGATGGCTTGTAAAACAGTTTTCACAAACGAACTAAGAGAAGTCGGCTCGTAGCAGCCTGAAATTGCTTGTAAGGTAGTTGCCAAAATAGAGCCAGAAAAAATCGGCTTGTAGCAGCCTGAGTTTGCTTGTAAGCCACTTGTCATAGAAGAGCCAGGTGTAGTCGGCCCGTAGCATCCTGAGATTGCTTGTAAGGCAGTTCTCACAAAAGATCCAGGAGAATTCGTCTTGTAGAGGCCTGAGATTACTTGTAAGGCAGTTGCCACAAAAGAGCCAGGTGAAATACGCTCGTAGCAGCCTGGGATTACTTGTAAGGCAATTGGCAAAAAAGCCAGGATAATTGGGCTTGCTGCAGCCTGAGATTGCTTGTAAGGCAGTTGCCACAAAAGAGAAAGGCGTAGTCAGCTTGTAGTAGCCTGAGATTTCTTGTAAGGTAGTTGTCACGAAAGAGCCAGGAGATCGATTTGTTGCAGCCGTAGATTGCTTGTAAGGCATTTGTCATAGAAGATCCAGGCGTAGTCGGCTCGTAGCAGCCTGAGATTGCTTGGAAGTAAGTTGTCACAAAAGAGCCAGTAGAATTCGTCTTGTAGCAGCTTGAGATTGCTTGTAAGGTAGTCGCCACAAAAGAGGCTTGAGAAATCGGCTCGTAGCAGCCTGGGATTATTTTGTAAGGCAATTGGCAAAAAAGCCAGGAACATTGGGCTTGCTGCAGCCTGAGATTGCTTGTAAGGCATTTGTCACGAAAGAGCCAGGAGATCGATTTTTTAGCAGCCTGAGATTACTTGTAATGCAGTTGTCTTAAAAGTGCCAGCAGGTGTAGGCTTGTAGAAGAATGAGATTGCTTGTAAGGCAATTTTCACAAATCTCCCAGGAGAACCGGCTCGTAGAATCCTAAGATTGCGTGTAAGGCACTTTCCACAAAAAGCCAGGAGAAATGGGCTCGTAGCTGAGATTGCTTGTAAGGCAGGTGTCACAAAAGAGCCAGACGTATTCGGATTGTAGCAGCCTGAGATTGCTTGTACGGCTGTTTTCACAAAATGAGCCAGGAGAATTGGGCTTGCTGCAGCCTGAGATTCGTTGTAATGCAATTGTCACAACAAGCCAGGAGAAATAGGCTCGTAGCAGCGTGGGATTGCTTGTAAGGCAAATGGCACAAAAAGCCAGGAGAATTAGCTTGCTGCAGCCTGAGATTGATTGTAAGGCAGTTGTCACAAAACAGTCAGGAGATGTCGATTTTTAGCAACCTGAGATTGATTTTAGCGCAGTTTTCACAGAAGAGCCAGCAGGTGTGGGCTTGTATCAGCCTGAGATTGCTTGTAAGGCAGGTTTCACAAAAGAGCCAGGAAATGCCGTTTTGTAGCAGCCTGAGATTCCAGTGTGCACAATAAGACTGCATTTCTAATTTTTCTTTTTATCGAATTCACAAAATATTGGTGTCAAAATGTCGGGAATTTTTTGACTTATGCATAATACCAAATGTTTTTTCTACACCTTGATAAGAGTCGAGGCGAAATTCAGCGATATGGGGACTTGTGTTAGCTCATTTGCGGAAATTTTCATGCGGCCCTCAACTGGGAAATCAGTCATATTTCAGTTCTTTATAACTTTTTTCTATTAAAAGAAATATTTTAAAAATGGTTATCAATTTGTGTGCAATTATTTGATTTGTCTATGTTTACAGGGATTTTTCATTTGGTCAGATAGTAAAAAGTACAGCTTTCACCAGGTGCGCGGTATACCGTCTGACTATTTACAGCGTCCGAATTCCAGTGTGCACAATAAGACTGCCTTTCTAATTTAGCTTTTTTATAGATTCCACAAAATATTGCTGTCCAATTGTCGGGAATTTCTTGCCTTATCCATAATTACTAAAGTTTTTTCGACACCTTGATTAGAGTCGAGTCGAAATTCAACGGTATGTGTACTTGTGTTAGCTCATTTGCGGAAATTTTCATGCAGCCCTAAACAGGGAAATCAGTCATAATTCACTTGTTTATAACTTTTTTCCAGTAAAAGTAATCTTTTCAAAATGGGTATCAAATTGTGTGCAATTATTTGGTTGGTCTATGTTTACAGGGATTTTTCATTTGCTCAGATAGTAAAAAGTACAGCTTTTACCATGTGCGCGGTATGTCGTCTGACAATTTACTGGGTCCGAATTCCAGTGTGCACAATAAGACTGCATTTCTAATTGTTCCTTTTTATAGAATTCAGAAAAATATTGGTGTCCAATTGTCGGGAATTTCTTGTCTTATACATGATTACAAAAGTTTCTCAACACCTTGATTAGAGTCGAGTCAAAATTCAACGGAATGGGGACTTGTGTTAGCTCATTTGCGGAAATTGTCATGCGGCCCTAAACTGGGAAATCAGTCATATTTCACTTGTTTATAACTTTTTTCCAGTAAAAGAAATATTTTCAACATGGGTATGAAATTGTGTGAAATTATTTGATTTGTCTATGTGTACAGGGATTTTTCATTTGCTCAGATAGTAAAAAGTACAGCTTTCACCATGTGCGCAGTATGTCGTCTGACAATTTACAGCGTCCGAATTCCAGTGTGCACAATAAGACTGCATTTCTAATTTTTTTTTATTATCGAATCCACAAAACATTGCTGTCCAGTTGTCGGCAATTGCTTGCCTTATCCATAATTACAAAAGTTTTTTCGACACCTTGATTAGTGTCGAGTCGAAATTCAACGGAATGTTGAATTGTGTTAGTTCATTTGCGGAAATTGTCATGCGGCCCTAAACTTGGAAATATGTCATATTTCACTTGATTATAAATTTTTTCCAGTAAAAGTAATCTTTTCAAAATGGGTATCAAATTGTGTGCAATTATTTGGTTGGTCTATATATACAGGGATTTTTCATTTGGTCAGATAGTAAAAAGTACAGCATTCACCTAATTAAAAAAGTTTTTTTTGACACCTTGATTAGAGTCGATTCGAAATTCAACGGTATTGGGACTTGTGTTAGCTCATTTGCGGAAATTGTCATGCGGCCCTAAACGGTCCACATTTGAGCGTCTTTGTAGATTCCGTCCAGCAGCATGGACCTGTTGGCTTCCGGTCCATATTTGAGCGTCTTGTGTAAGATGATACACTACGTCCAGCAGCCCTGTTTCTGATCTCTTGGTTTCTGGTGCATATTTGAGCGTCTAATATAAAAAGATAAACTACGTCCAGCAACATGGACTCTGATCTGTTGGTTTCCGGTCCATATTTGAGCCACTAATCTAAGATTATAGATTACGTCCAGCAGCATGGCCTCTGATCTGTTGGCTTCCGGTCCATATTTGAGCGTCTTGTGTAAGATAATGCACTAATCCACCAGCCATGGTTCTGATCTGGTGGTTTCTGGTGCATATTTGAGCGTCTAATGTAAAAAGATAAACTACATCCAGCAGCATGACCTCTGACCTGTTGGCTTCCGGTCCATATTTGTGCCTCTTGTGTAAGATGATACACTACGTCCAGCAGCCATGATTCTGATCTGTTGGATTCTGGTGCATATTTGAGCGTCTAATGTAAAATGATAAACTACGACCAGCAGCATGGCCTCTGATCTGTTGGTTTCCGGTCCATATTTGAGCCCCTAATGTAAGATATTACATGACGCCCAGCAGCATGGCCTCTGACCTTTTGTCGTCCGGTCCATATTTGAGCGTCTTGTGTAAGATGATACACTAAGTCCACTAGCCATGATTCTGATCTGTTGGTTTCTGGTGCATATTTGAGCGTCTAAATTAAGATTTTAGATTCCGTCCAGCAGCATGGCCTCTGACCTGTTGGCTTCCGGTCCATATTTGAGCGTCTTGTGTAAGATGATACACTACGTCCAGCAGCCATGATTCAGTTCTCTTGGTTTCTGGTGCATATTTGAAAGTCTAATGTAAAAAGTAAACTACGTCCAGCAGCATGGCCTCAGATCTGTTGGTTCCCGGTCCATATTTGAGCGTCTAATGTAAGATTTTAGACTACGTACAGCAGAATGGCCTCTGACCTGTTGGCTTCTTGTCCTTATTTGAGCGACATGCGTAAGATGATACACTACGTCCAGCAGCCCTGTTTCTGATCTCTTGGTTTTCTGGTGCATATTTGAGCGTCTAATGTAAAAAGATAAACTACGTCAAGCAGCATGAACTCTGATCTGTTGTTTTCTGGTCCATATTTGCGCCTCTAATGTAAGATTTTAGACTACGTCCAGCAGCATGGACTCTGAACTGTTTCCTTCCGGTTCATATTTGAGCGTCTTGTGTAAGATGATACACTACGTCCAGCAGCCATGATTCTGATCTCTTGGTTTATGATGCATATTTGAGCGTCTAATGTATAAAGATAAACTACGTCCAGTAGCATGGCCTCTGATCTGTTGGTTTCCGGTCCATATTTGAGCGTCTAATGTAAGATTTTAGACTACGTCCAGCAGCATGGCCTCTGACCTGTTGGCTTCCGGTCCATATTTGAGCGTCTTGTGTAAGATGATACACTACGTCCAGCAGCAATGATTCTGCTCTGTTGGTTTCTGGTGCATATTTTGAGCGTCTAATGTAAAAAGTTAATCTACGTCCAGCAGCATGGCCTCTGATCTGTAGGTTTCCGGTAAATATTTGAGCGTCTAATGTAAGATTTTAGACTACGTCCAGCAGCATGGCCTCTGACCTGTTGGCTTCCGGTCCATATTTGAGCGTCTTGTGTAAGATGATACACTAAGTCCACCAGCCACGATTCTGATCTCTTGGTTTCTGGTGCATATTTGAGCGTCTGATGTAAAAAGATAAACTACGTCCAGGAGCATTGCCTCTGACTTGTTGGCTTCCGGTCCATATTTGAGCGTCTTGTGTAAGATGATACACTACGTCCAGCAGCCATGATTCTGATCTGTTGGTTTCTGGTGCATATTTGGGCGTCTAATGTAAAAAGATAAACTACGACCAGCAGCATTGCCTCTGATCTGTTGCTTTCCGGTCCATATTTTAGCGTCTAATGTAAGATTTTAGACTACATCCAGCAGCATGGCCTCTGACCTGTTGGCTTCCGGTCCATATTTGAGCGTCTTGTGTAAGATGATACACTACGTCCAGCAACCATGATTCTGATCTTTTGGTTTCGGGTGCATATTTGAGCGTCTAATGTAAAAAGATAAACTACGTCCAGCCGCATGGCCTCTGATCTGTTGGTTTCCGGACCATATTTTAGCGTCTTATGTCAGATTTTAGACTACATGCAACAGCATGGCCTCTGATCTGTTGGTGTCCAATTGTCGGGAATTACTTACCTTATCCATAATTACAAAAGTTTTTTCGACACATTGAATAGAGTCGAGGCGAAATTCAACGGTATGGGGACTTGTGTTAGCTCATTTGCGGAAATTGTCATGCGGCCCTAAACTGGGAAATCAGTCATATTTCAATTGTTTATAACTTTTTTCAAGTAAAAGTAATATTTTCAAAATGGGTATCAAATTGTGTGCAATATTTTGATTTGTCTATGTTTACAGGGATTTTTCATTTGCTCAGATAGTAAAAAGTACAGCTTTCACCGTGTGCGCGCTATGTCGTCTGACAATTTACAGCGTCCGAATTCCAGTGTGCACAATAAGACTGCTTTTCTAATTTTCACAATTTCTCCTGGCTTGTTGTGACAACTGCCTTACAACGAATCTCAGGCTGCAGCAAGCCCAATTCTCCTGGCTCATTTTGTGAAAACAGCCTTACAAGCAATCTCAGGCTGCTACAATCCGAATACGACTGGCTCTTTTGTGACACCTGCCTTACAAGCAATCTCAGGCTGCTACGAGCCCATTTGTCCTGGCTTTTTGTGGAAAGTGCATTACACGCAATCTTAGGATTCTACGAGCCGGTTCTCCTGGTAGATTTGTGAAAATTGCCTTACAAGCAATCTCATTCTTCTACAAGCCTACACCTGCTGGCACTTTTAAGACAACTGCCTTACAAGCAATCTCAGGCTGCAGTAAGCCCAATGTTCCTGTGTTTTTTGCCAATTGCCTTACAAAATAATAAGCCGATTTCTCAAGTCTCTTTTGTGGCGACTGTCTTACAAGCAGTCTCAGGCTGCTACAAAACGACATATCCTGGCTCTTTTGTGAAAACTGCCTTACAACTATCTCAGGCTAATACAAGCCTACACCTGCTGGCTTACAAAGGATCTCAGGTTGCTACAAGCCGATTTCTCCTGCCTCTATTCTGCCAACTGCCTTGCAAGCAATCTCAGGCTTCTACGAGCCGGGCTCTTCTATGACAACTGCCTTACAAGCAATCTCAAGCTGCTACGAGCCGATCTCCTGGCTCTTTTGTGCCAATTGCCTTACAAGCCATCCCAGGCTGCTACTAGCGGATTTCTCCTGCCTCTTTTGTGGCAACTGCCTTACAAGCAATCTCAGGCTGCTACAAGCCGAATTCTCCTGGCTCTTTTGTGACAACTGCCTTACAAGCAATGTCAGGCAGCTCCGAGCCGACTTCTCTTGGCTCTCTTGTGTAAACTGCCTTACAAGCAATCTCAGGCTTCTACAAGCCGAATACGCCTGGCTCTTTTGTAGCAACTGCCTTACATGCAATCACAGCAGCAAGCCCAATTCTCTTGGATTTTTCTGCCAATTTCATTACAAGCAATTCCACGCAGCTACGAGCCGGTTTCCCCTGGCTTTTTGTGAAAATTGCTTTACACGCAATCTCAGGCTTCTACAAACTTACACCTGCTGACTCTTTTTTGACAACTCCCTTACAAGCAATCTCCCGCTGCTATCGGCCCACTTCTCCGGGCTATTTGTGAAAACTGTCTTACAAAGGATCTCAGGCTGCTACAAGCCGATTTCTCCTGCCTCTTTTGTGCCAACTTACTTCCAAGCAATCTCAGGCTGCTACGAGCCGACTACGCCTGGATCTTCTATGACAAATGCCTTACAAGCAATCTACGGCTGCAACAAATCGATCTCCTGGCTCTTTCGTGACAACTGCCTTACAAGAAAGCTCAGGCTGCCGCCAGCACAATTCTCCTGACTTTTTGTGCCAATTGCCTAAAAAGCAATCCCAGGCGGCTACGTGCCGATTTCTCCTGGTTCTTTTGTGGTAACTGCCTTACAAGCAATCTCAGTCTGCTACAAGACGAAATCTCCTGGCTCTATTGTGTCAACTGCATTATAAACAATCTCAGGCTGCCGCTAGTCCAATTCTCCTGACTTTTTGTTATAATTGTCTTACAAGCTGCTACGAGCAAACTTTTCTTGGCTCTATTGTGAAACTGCCTTACAAGCAATCTCAGGCCGCTACAAGCCGAATACGCCTGGCTCGTTTGTGAGACTGCCTTGCAAGAAATCTCAGGCCGCTACAAATCGACATCTCCTGTCTCTTTTGTGACAACAGTCTTGCAAGCAATCTCAGGCTGACGCCAGCACAATTCTCCTGACTTTTTGTGCAAATTGCCTTAAAGCAATCCCAGGCGGTTACGTGCCGATTTCTCCTGGCTTTTTGTGGGAACTGCCTTGCAAGCAAACTCAGGTTGCTACAAGCCGAATTCTCCTGGTTCTTTTGTGATAAGGGCCTTACAAGCAATCTCATGCTGCAGCAAACCCAATTCTCCTGGCTCATTTGTGGCAACTGCCTTACAAACAATCTCAGGTTGCTACTAACCGATTTCCCCTGGCTCATCTGTGGCATCTGCCTTACAAGCATTCTCAGGCTGCAGCATTATGAATTCTCCTGGCTTTTTGTGCGAATTGCCTTACAATCAATCCCAGGCGGCGACGAGCCGATTTCTCCTGGCTCTTTTGTGGCAACTGTCTTACAAGCCATCTCAGCCTGCAGCAACCCCAACTCTTTTGGCTTTTTGTGCCAATTGGCTTACAAGCAATCCCAGGCACCTACGAGCCGATTTCTCCTGGCTCTTTTGTGGCAACTGTCTTACAAGCAAACTCAGGCTGCTACAAGACGAATTCTCCTTGCTCTTTTGTGAAAACTGCCTTACAAGAAATGTCAGACTGCTACAAAACGACATCTCCTGTCTCTTTTGTGAAAACTGCCTTACAAGCAATCTCAGGCAGCAGCAATCCCAATTCTCCTGGCTTTTTGTGTCAATTGCCTTACAAGCAATCCCAGGCGGCCACGAGCCGATTTCTCCTGGCTCTTTTGTGGCAACTGCATTACAAGCAATCTCAGGCTACTACAAGCCGAATTCTCCTGGCTCTCTTGAGACAACTGCCTTACAAGCAAAATCAGGATGCTACGAGCCGACTTCTCATGGCTCTTTTGTGAAAACTGCCTTACAAGCAATCTCAGCCTGTAACAAGATGAATACGCCTGTCTCTTTTGTGAAACTGCCTTGCAAGCAATCTCAGGCCGCTACAAATCGACATCTACTGTCTCCTTTGTGTGAACTGTCTTACAAGTAATATCAGGCTGCCGCTAGGCCAATTACTTTTTGTGCCAATTGCCTTAAAAAAGCAATCCCAGGTGGCTACGTGACGATTTCTCCTGGCTGTTTTGTGGTAACTGCCTTATAAGCAATCTCAAGCTGATAATCCTGGCTCTATTGTGACAACTGCCTGAAAAGCAATCACAGGCTGCAGCAATCCCACTTCTCCTGGCTTTTTGTGCCAATTTCCTTACAAGCAATCCCAGGGGGGCTAAGAGCCGATTTCTCCTGGCTCTTTTGTTACAACTGCCTTAAAAGCAATGTCAGGCGGCTACGATCCGACTTCTCTTGGCTCTTTTGTGAAAACTGCCTTTCAAGAAATCTCAGGCAGCTACAAGCCGAATTCGCCTGTCTCTTTTGTGAAACTGCCTTACAAGCAATCACGGGCTGCTACGAGCCAATTTCTCCTGGCTCTTTTCTGGCAACTGCCTTACAAGAATTCTCCGGCTACTACAAGCCGAATTTTCCTGGCTCTTTTGTGACACCTGCCTTACAAGCAATCTCAGGCTGCTACAAGCCGAATACGCCTGGCTCTTTTGTGAAACGGCTTTGAAAGCAATCTCAGGCCACTACAAATCGACATCTCCTGTCTCTTTTGTGACAACTGCGTTACAAGCAATCTCAGGTTGTCGCCAGCACTGTTCTCGTGACTTTTTGTGCCAAGTGCCTTAAAAGCAATCCCAGGCGCCTACATCTCCTGTCTCGTTTGTGAGACAGACCCAGAAAGTCCCACGCAGATGACCCCTCACCCAGGAGACAGAACCAGAAAGTCCCACGCAGACGACCCCCAGTCCCAGAAAGTTCCACGCAGACGACACCCCACCCAGGAGACAGTCCCAGAAAGTCCCACGCAGACGACCCCCAGTCCCAGAAAGTCCCACGCAGACGACCCCCAGTCCCAGAAGGTCCCACGCAGACGACCCCTAGTAACCAGAATGTCCCACGCAGACGACCTCCCACCCAGGAGACAGTCCCAGAAACTCCCACGCAGACGACCCCAGTCCAAAAAAGTCCCACGCAGAAGACCCCAATCCGAGAAAATCACACACAGACGACCCCCCACCCAGGAGACAGTCCCAGAAAGTCCCACGTAGACGACCCCCCGTCCCAGAAAGTCCCACGCAGACGACACCCCACCCAGAAGACAGTTCTCAGAAAGTCACAAACAGACGACCCCCCACCCAGGAGAGGGTCCCAGAAATTCCCACGCAGACGACCCACAGTCCCAGAAAGTCCCACGCAGACGACCCCCAGACCCAGAAATTCCCAAGCAGACGAACCCCAGTTCCAGAAAGTCCCACGCAGACGACCCCCTGTCCCAGAAAGTCCCACGCAGACGACCCCGCACCCAGGAGACAGTCCAAGAATGTCCCACGCAGCCGAACCCCAGTCCCAGAAAGACCCACGCAGACGACCGCCAGTCCCAGAAAGTCCCACGCAGACGACACCCTACCAAGGAGACAGTCCCAGAAAGTCCCACGCAGACGACCCCCAGTCCCAGAAAAACCCACGCAGACGATCCCCACCCAGGAGACTGTCCCAGAAAGTCCCACGTAGACGACCCGCCACCTAGGAGAGGGTCCCAGAAATTCCCATGCAGACCACCAACTGTCCCAGAAGGTCCCACGCAGACGACCCCCCACCCAGGAGACAGTCACAGAAAGTGCCACGCAGACGACCCCCACTACCAGAAAGTCCCACGCAGACGACCCCCCACCAAGGAGACAGTCCCAGAAAGTCCCACGAAAACGACCCCCACTCCCAGAAAGTCTCAAGCAGACGACCCCCAGTCCCAGAAAGTCCCACGCAGACGACCCCCAGTCACAGAAAATCCCACGCAGACGACCCCCCACTCAGGAGACAGTCCCAGAAAGTCCCACACAGACTACCCCCACTCACAGAAAGTCCCACGCAGACGGCCCCAGTCCAAGAATGTCCCACGCAGCCGACCCCCAGTCCCAGAAAGACCCACGCAGACGACCCCCAGTCCGAGAAAGTCCCACGCAGACGACTTCCCAACCAGGAGACAGTCCATGAAAGTCCCACGCAGACGACACCCAGTCCCAGAAAGACCCACGCAGACGACCCACAGTCCCAGAAAGTCCCATGCAGACGTCCCCCCACCCAGGAGACAGTCCCAGAAAGACCCACGCAGACGAACCCCAGTCCCAGAAAGTCCCATGCAGACGACCCCCCACCCAGGAGGCAGTCCCAGAAAGTCCCACGCAGACGACCCCCCAACCAGGAGACAGTCCCAGAAAGTCCCACGAAAACGACCCCCACTCCCAGAAAGTCCCACGCAGACGACCCCCAGTCACAGAAAATCCCACGCAGACGACCCCCCACTCAGGAGACAGTCCCAGAAAGTCCCACAGAGACGACCCCCACTCCCAGAAAGTCCCACGCGGACGACACCCAGTCGCAGAAGACAGTCCCAGAAAGTCCCACGCAGACGACCCACAGTCCCAGAAAGTCAGACGCAGACGACACCCAGTCCCAGAAAGTCCCTCGCAGACGACCCCCAGTCCAAGAAAGTCCACGCAGACGACCCCCAGTCCCAGAAAAACCCACGAAGACGATCCCCAACCAGGAGACTGTCCCAGAAAGTCCCACGCGGACGACCCCCCAGATAGGAAACAGTCCCAGAAAGTCCCATGCAGACGACCCCCCAGACAGGAGACAGTCCCAGAAAGTCCCACGCAGAAGACGCCCAGTCCCAGAAAGTCCAACGCAGACGACCCCCCACCCAGGAGACTGTACGAGAAAGTCCCACGCAGACGACCCCCACTCCCAGAAAGTCCAACGCAGACGACCCCCCACCCTGGAGACAGTACCAGAAAGTCCCACGCAGACGACCCCCAGTCGCAGAAATTCCCACGCAGACGACCCCCAGTCCCAAAAAGTCCCACGCAGACGACCCCGAACCCAGGAGACAGTCCCAGAAAGACCCACGCAGATGAACCCCAGTCGCAGAAATTCCCACGCATAGACCCCCAGTCCCAGAAAGTCCCACGCAGACGACCACCCAGTCAGGAGACAGTCCAAGAATGTCCCACGCAGACGACCCCCCACCCAGGAGACAGTCCCAGAAAGTTCCACGCAGACGACCGCCACTCCCAGAAAGTCCAACGCAGACGGCCCCAGTCCCAGAAAGTCCCACCCAGACGACCCAAAATCCCAGAAATCCCACGCAGAAGACCCCACACCATGGAGACAGCCCCACATATCCCACGCAGACGGCTCCCTACCCAGGAGACAGTCCCAGCAAGTCCCACGCAGTCGAACCCCCACCCAGTAGACAGTCCCAGATACCCCACGCAGACAACCCCCACCCAGGAGACAGTCCCAGAAAGTCCCACGCAGACGACCCTCAGACCCAGAAAGACCCACGCAGACGACCCCCAGTCACAGAAAGTCCCACGCAGACGACCCCCACCCAGGAGACAGTCCCATAATGTCCCACGCAGACGATCCCAATCCCAGGAAGTTTCATGCAGACGACCCCCCACCTAGGAGACAGTCGCAGATATCCCACGCAGACGACCCCCCACCCAGGAGACAGTCCCAGAAAGTCCCATGCAGACGACCCCCAATCCCAGAAAGTCCCACGCAGACGAACCCCCACCCAGGAGAAAGTCCAAGAAAGTCCCACGGAGACGACACCCAGTCCCAAAAAGTCCCACGCAGACGACCCCCAGTCCGAGAAAGTCCCACGCAGACGAGTCACAGTCCCAGAAATACCCAAACAGACGACCACCAACCCATCAGTGAGTCCCAGAAAGTCACACGCAGACGACCCACAGTACCAGAAAGTCCCACGCAGACGACCCCACACCCAGGAGACAGTCCCAGAAATTCATACGCAGACGACCCCGAGTCCCAGAAAGTCCCATGCAGACGACCCCCCACCCAGGAGAGAGTCCCAGAACGTCCCACGCAGACGACCCCACCCAGGAGGCAGTCCCAGAAAGTCCCACGTTGACAACCCACTGTCCCAGAAAGTCCCACGCAGACGACCCCCAACCCAGGAGAGAGTCACAGAAAGTCCCACGAAGACGACCCCCCAGACACGAGACAGTCCCAGAAAGTCCCACGCAGAAGACGCCCAGTCCAAGGAAGTCCCACGCAGACGACCCCCCACCCAGGAGACAATCCCAGAAAGTCCCATGCAGACGACACCCCACCCTGGATACAGTCCCAGAAAGTCCCATGCAGACGACCTCCAGTACCAGAAAGTCCCACGCAGAGGACCCCTCACCCAGGAGACAGTCCCAGAACGTCCCACGCAGACGACACCCACCCAGGAGAGAGTCCCAGAAAGTCCCACGCAGACGACACCACACCAAGGAGACAGTCCCAGAAAGTCCCATGCAGAAGACACCCCACCCAGGATACAGTCCCAGAAAGTCCCATGCAGACGACCCCCAGTCCCAGAAAGTCCCACGCAGACGACCCACCAGACAGGAGACAGTCCCAGAAAGTCCGACGCAGTCGACCCACAGTCCCAGAAACTCCCACGCAGACGACCCCCAGTCCAAGAAAGTCCCACGCAGACTAACCCCAGTCTCAGAAAAACCCAGCCAGGAGACAGTCCCAGAAAGTCCCACGCAGACGATCCCAGTCCCAGAATGTCCCACCCAGACAACCCCCAGTCACACAAAGTCCCACGCAGACGACCCCCAGTCCCAGAAAAACCCACGCAGACGACCCACCACCTAGAAGACAGTCCCACAAAGTCCCAGGCAGACGACCCCCACCCAGGAGACAGTCCCAGAAAGACCCACGCAGATGACCCCCAGTCCCAGAAAGTCCCACGCAGACGACCCCCCAGACAGGAGACAGTCCCAGAAAGTCCCAAAGAGACGACACCCACCCAGGAGACACTCCCAGAAAGTCCCACGCAGAAGACCCTCAGTCCAAGAAAGACCCACGCAGAAGACCCCCACCCAGGAGCCAGTCCCAGAAAGTCCCACGCAGACGACCCCCAGACAGGAGAGTGTCCCAGCAAGTCCCACGTAGACGACCCCCATTCCCAGAATATCCCACGCAGACGAACACCCACCCAGGAGACAGACCCAGAAAGTCCCACGCAGACGACCCCCCACCAAGGAGACAGTCCCAGTTAGTCCCACGCAGACGACCCCTAGTCCTAGGAAGTCCCATGCAGACGACCCCCAGCCAGGAGACAATCCCAGAAAGTCCCACGCAGACGACCCCCACCCAGGAGACAGTCCCAGAAAGTCCCAAACAGACGACCCCCACCCAGGAGACAGTCCCAGAAAGTCCCACGCAGACGACCCCAGTCACACAAAGTCCCACGACCCCGCACCCAGGAGACAGTCCCAGGAAGTCACACGCAGATGACCCCCAGTCCCAGAAAGTCCCACGCAGACGACCCCCGTCCCAGAAAGTCCCACGCAGACGGCCCCCAGTCCCAGAAAGTCCCAAACAATCGACCTCGCACCCAGGAGACAGTCCCCGAAAGTCCCAGGCAGACGACCGCCACTCCCAGAAAGTCCCACGCAGACGGCCCCCAGTCCCAGAAAGTCCCACGCAGACGACCCCCAGGCCCAGCAAGTCCCAGGCAGACAACCCCCCACACAGGAGACAGTCCCAGAAAGTCCCACGCAGACGATCCCCAGTGCCAGAAAGTCACATGCAGAGGACCCCCCACCCAGGTGACAGTCCCAGATATCCCACGCAGATGACCCAGCACCCAGGAGACAGTCCCAGAAAGTCCCACGCAGAAGACCCCCAGTTCCAGGAAGTCCCATGCAGACGACCGCGACCCAGGAGACAGGCCCAGAAAGTCCCACGCAGACGACCCCCCAACCAGGAGACAGTCCCAGAAAGTCCCACGCAGACGACCCCCATTCCCAGA
Organism: Acanthosepion esculentum; assembly: GCA_964036315.1. Lineage (NCBI taxonomy): Eukaryota > Metazoa > Mollusca > Cephalopoda > Sepiida > Sepiidae > Acanthosepion > Acanthosepion esculentum. Next base: position 13,068,745 of record CAXIWW010000817.1, on the reverse strand, counting down.
ATGTCCCATGCAGAAGACCCCCAGTCCCAGGAAGTCCCATGCAGACGACCCACAGTCCCAGGAGACATTCCCAGAAAGTCCCAGGCAGACGACTCCCCAACCAGGAGACAGTCCCAGAAAGTCCCACGCAGACGACCCCCATTCCCAGAAAGTCCCACGCAGACGACCCCAGTCGCAGGAAGTCCAACGCAGACGACCCACAGTCCCAGGAGTCATTCCCAGAAAGTCCCACGCAGACGGCCCCCAGTCCCAGAAAGTCAAAACGCAGACGACCCCCATTCCGACAAAGTCCCACGCAGACGGCCCCCAGTCCCAGAAAGTCCCACGCAGACGACCCCCAGAACCAGCAAGTCCCAGGAAGACAACCCCCCACACAGGAGACAGTCCCAGAAAGTCCCACGCAGACGACCCACAGTCCCAGAAAGTCCCACGCAGACGACCCCCATCCAGGAGACAGTCCCAGAAAGACCGACGCAGACGACCCCCGGACCCAGAAAGTCCCAAAGACGACCCCCACCCAGGAGACATTCGCAGAAAGTCCCACGCAGACCTGCCCCCACCCAGGAGACAGTCCCATAAAGTCCCACGCAGACGATCCCCAGTCCCAGAAAGTCACATGCAGAGGACCCCCCACCCAGGTGACAGTCCCAGAAAGTCCCACGCAGACGACCCACAGTCCCAGAAACTCCCACGCAGACGACCACCAGTCCGAGAAAAACCCACGCAGACGACCCCCCACCCAGGAGACAGTCCCAGAAAGTCCCACGCAGACGATCCCAGTCCCAGAATGTCCCACCCAGACAACCCCCAGTCCCAGAAAGACCCACGCAGACGACCCTCCACCCAGGAGACAGTCCCAGAAAGTCCCACGCAGACCACCCCAGTCACACAAAGTCCCACGCAGACTACCCCCAGTCCCAGAAAAACCCACGCAGACGACCCACCACCTAGAAGTCCCACAAAGTAACAGGCAGACGACCCCCACCCAGGAGACAGTCCCAGAAAGACCCACGCAGATGACCCCCAGTCCCAGAAAGTCCCACGCAGACGACCCCCCAGACAGGAGACAGTCCCAGAAAGTCCCACGCAGACGACACCCACCCAGGAGACACTCCCAGAAAGTCCCACGCAGAAGACCCCCAGTCCAAGAAAGACCCACGAAGACGACCCCCACCCAGGAGCCAGTCCCAGAAAGTCCCACGCAGACGACCCCCAGACAGGAGAGTGTCCCAGCAAGTCCCACGTAGACGACCCCCAGTCCCAGAAAATCCCACGCAGACGAACACCCACCCAGGAGACAGACCCAGAAAGTCCCACGCAGACGACACCCCACCCAGGAGACAGTCCCAGTTAGTCCCACGCAGACGACCCCCAGTCCTAGGAAGTCCCACGCAGACGACCCCAGTCCCAGAATGTCCCACCCAGACAACCCCCAGTCCCAGAAATACCCACGCAGACGACCCTCCACCCAGGAGACAGTCCCAGAAAGTCCCACACAGACCACCCCAGTCACAGAAAGTCCCACGCAGACGACCCCCAGTCCCAGAATGTCCCACGCAGACTACCCCCAGTCCCAGAAAAACCCACGCAGACGACCCACCACCTAGAAGACAGTCCCAGAAAGTCCCACGCAGACGGCCCCCAGTCCCAGAAAGTCAAAACGCAGACGACCCCCATTCCGACAAAGTCCCACGCAGACGGCCCCCAGTCCCAGAAAGTCCCACGCAGACGACCCCCAGAACCAGCAAGTCCCAGGAAGACAACCCCCCACACAGGAGACAGTCCCAGAAAGTCCCACGCAGACGACCCACAGTCCCAGAAAGTCCCACGCAGACGACCCCCATCCAGGAGACAGTCCCAGAAAGACCGACGCAGACGACCCCCAGACCCAGAAAGTCCCAAAGACGACCCCCACCCAGGAGACATTCGCAGAAAGTCCCACGCAGACCTGCCCCCACCCAGGAGACAGTCCCATAAAGTCCCACGCAGACGATCCCCAGTCCCAGAAAGTCACATGCAGAGGACCCCCCACCCAGGTGACAGTCCCAGAAAGTCCCACGCAGACGACCCACAGTCCCAGAAACTCCCACGCAGACGACCACCAGTCCCAGAAAAACCCACGCAGACGACCCCCCACCCAGGAGACAGTCCCAGAAAATCCCACGCAGACGATCCCAGTCCCAGAATGTCCCACCCAGACAACCCCCAGTCCCAGAAAGACCCACGCAGACGACCCTCCACCCAGGAGACAGTCCCAGAAAGTCCCACGCAGACCACCCCAGTCACACAAAGTCCCACGCAGACTACCCCCAGTCCCAGAAAAACCCACGCAGACGACCCACCACCTAGAAGTCCCACAAAGTAACAGGCAGACGACCCCCACCCAGGAGACAGTCCCAGAAAGACCCACGCAGATGACCCCCAGTCCCAGAAAGTCCCACGCAGACGACCCCCCAGACAGGAGACAGTCCCAGAAAGTCCCACGCAGACGACACCCACCCAGGAGACACTCCCAGAAAGTCCCACGCAGAAGACCCCCAGTCCAAGAAAGACCCACGAAGACGACCCCCACCCAGGAGCCAGTCCCAGAAAGTCCCACGCAGACGACCCCCAGACAGGAGAGTGTCCCAGCAAGTCCCACGTAGACGACCCCCAGTCCCAGAAAATCCCACGCAGACGAACACCCACCCAGGAGACAGACCCAGAAAGTCCCACGCAGACGACACCCCACCCAGGAGACAGTCCCAGTTAGTCCCACGCAGACGACCCCCAGTCCTAGGAAGTCCCACGCAGACGACCCCAGTCCCAGAATGTCCCACCCAGACAACCCCCAGTCCCAGAAATACCCACGCAGACGACCCTCCACCCAGGAGACAGTCCCAGAAAGTCCCACGCAGACCACCCCAGTCACAGAAAGTCCCACGCAGACGACCCCCAGTCCCAGAATGTCCCACGCAGACTACCCCCAGTCCCAGAAAAACCCACGCAGACGACCCACCACCTAGAAGACAGTCCCACAAAGTCCCAGGCAGACGACCCCAACCCAGGAGACAGTCCCAGAAAGACCCACGCAGATGACCCCCAGTCCCAGAAAGTCCCACGCTGACGATCCCCAGACAGGAGACAGTCCCAGAAAGTCCCAAAGAGACGACACCCACCCTGGAGACACTCCCAGAAAGTCCCACGCAGAAGACCCCCAGTCCAAGAAAGACCCACGCAGACGACCCCCACCCAGGAGCCAGTCCCAGAAAGTCCCACGCAGACGACCCCCAGACAGGAGAGTGTCCCAACAAGTCCCACGTAGACGACCCCCAGTCCCAGAAAATCCCACGCAGACGACCCCCCACCCAGGAGACAGTCCCAAAAGGTCCCAAACATACGACCCCCCACCCAGGAGACAGTCCCAGAAAGTCCAACGCAGACGACCCCCAGTCCAAGAAAGTCCCACACAGACGACCCCCAATCCTAGAAAGTCCCACGAAGACGACCCCCAGTCCCAGAAAGTCCCACGCAGACGCCCCCCACCCAGGAGACAGTCCCAGAAATTCCCACGCAGACGAACCCCCACCCAGGAGACAGTCCCAGAAAGTCCATGCAGACGACCCCCAGTACAAGAAAGTCCCACGCAGATGACACCCAGTCCAAGAAGGTCCCACGCCGACGACCCCCAATCCAGGAGACAGTCGCAGAAATCCCACGCAGAAACCCCCAGTCCCAGAAAGTCCCACACAGACGACCCCACATCCAGGAGAGAGTCCCAGAAAGTCCCACGGAGACGACCCCAAGTCCCAGAAAGTACCACGCAGACGACCCGCAGTCCAAGAAAGTCCCACACAGACGACCCCCAATCCCAGGAAGTCCCACGCAGACGACCCCCAGTCCCAAAAAGTCACAAGCAGACGACCCCCACCCAGGAGACAGTCCCAGAAAGACCCACGCAGACGACCCCCAGTCCCAGAAAGTCCCACGCAGACAACCCCCTACCCAGGAGACAGTCCCAGAAAGTCCATGCAGACGACCCCCAGTCCCAGAAAGTCCCACGCAGACGACCCCCTGTCCCAGAAATTCCCACGCAGACGACCCCCCTCCCAGGAGACTGTCCCAGAAAGTCCCACGAAGACGACCCCCAATCCCAGGAAGTCCCACGCAGACGACCCCCAGTCCCAGAAAATCCCACGCAGACGACCCCCCACCCAGGAGACAGTCCAAGAAAGTCCCAAACAGAAGACCCCCCACCCAAGAGACAGTCCCAGAAAGTCCGACGCAGACGACCCCAACGCATAGAAAGTCCCACGCAGACGACCCCCAGTCCCAGAAAGTCCCACGCAGACGTACACCAGTCCCAGAATGTCCCACACAGACGACCCCCCACCCAGGAGACAGTCCCAGAATGTCCCACGCAGACCACCCCAGTCACAGAAAGTCCCACGCAGACGACCCCCAGTCCCAGAAAGTCCCACGCAGACGACACCCCAGACAGGAGACAGTCCCAGAAAGTCCCACGCAGAGGACCCCCAGTCCCAGAAAGTCCCACGCAGAGGACCCCCCATCCAGGATTCAGTCCCAGAATGTCCCAAACAGACGACCCCAACCAGGAGACAGTCCCAGAAAGTCCCACGGAGACGACCCCCAGTCCCAGAAAGTCCCACACACACGACCCCCAATCCCAGAAAGTCCCAGGCAGACGACCCCCAGTCCCAGAAAGTCCCACGCAGACAACCCCCAACCCAGGAGACAGTCCAAGAAAGGCCCAAACAGACGACCCCCCACCCAAGAGACAGTCCCAGAAAGTCCCACGCAGACCACCCCAAGTCATAGAAAGTCCCACGCAGACGACCCCCAGTCCCAGAAAGTCCCACGCAGACGATCCCAGTCCGAGAAAGTCCCACGCAGACGACACCCACCCAGGAGTCCCAGAAAGACCCATGCGGAAGACCCCCCACCCAGGTGACAGTCACAGAAGGTCCCAAACAGACGACCCCCCACCCAGGAGACAGTCCCAGAAAGTCCCACGCAGACGACTCCCAGTCCCAGAAAGTCCCACGCAGACGACCCACAGTCCCAGAAAGTCCCACACAGACGAGCCCACACCCAGGAGTCAGTCCTAGAAAGTCCCACGCAGACGACCCCCTGTCCCAGAAATTCACACGCAGACGACCCCCCACCCAGGAGACAGTCACAGAAAGTCCCAACCAGACGACCGCCACCCAGGAGACAGTCCCAGAAAGTCCCACGCAGACGACCTCCCACCCAGGAGACTGTCCCAGAAAGTCCCACGCAGACGACACCCACCCAGGAGACAGGCCAAGAAAGTCCAACACAGACGACCATCAGTCCCAGAAAGTCCCACGCAGATGACCCCCATTCCCAGAAAGTCCCAGTCAGACGACCCGCAGTCCCAAAATTCACACGCAGACGACCCCCACCCAGGAGACAGTCCCAGAAAGACCCACGCAGACGACCCCCATTCCCAGAAAGTCCAACACAGATGACCCCCCACCCAGGAGACAGTCCCAGAAAGTCCCACGCAGACGACCCCCTGTCCCACAAAGTCCCAAGCAGACGACCCCCACCAAGGAGACAGTACCAGAAAGATCCACGCAGACGACCCCCAGTCCCAGAAAGTCCCACGCAGACGACACTCCAGACAGGAGACAGTCCCAGAAAGTCCCACGCAGACGACCCCCAGTTCCAGAAAGTCCCACGCAGACCACCCCCCACCCAGGAGACAGTCCCAGAAATCCATACAGACGACCCCCAGTCCCAGAAGGTCCCACGCCGACGACCCCCCAACAAGGAGACAGTCCCAGACCGTCCCAAACAGACGACTCCCCACCCAGGAGACAGTCCCAGAAAGTACCACGCAGACGACCCACAGTCCAAGAAAGTCCCACACACACGACCCCCAATCCCAGAAAGTCCCAGGCAGACGACCCCCAGTCCCAGAAAGTCCCACGCAGACGACCCCCCACCCAGGAGACTGTCCAAGAAAGTCCCATACAGACGACCCCCCACCCAAGAGACAGTCCCAGAAAGTCCGACGCAGACCACCCCAAGTCATAGAAAGTCCCACGCAGACGACCCCCAGTCCCACACAGTCCCACGCAGACGACCCGCACAGAGGAGACAGTCCCAGAAAGACCCACGCAGACGACCCCCCACCCAGGAGACAGTCCCAGAAGGTCCCAAACAGACGACCCCCCACCCAGGAGACAGTCCCAGAAAGTCCAACGCAGACGACCCCCAGTCCAAGAAAGTCCCACACAGACGACCCCCAATCCTAGAAAGTCCCACGAAGACGACCCCCAGTCCCAGAAAGTCCCACGCAGACGCCCCCCCACCCAGGAGACAGTCCCAGAAATTCCCACGCAGACGAACCCCCACCCAGGAGACAGTCCCAGAAAGTCCCACGCAGACGACTCCCAGTCCCAGAGAGTCCACCGCAGAAGACCCCCTGTCCCAGAAAGTCCCACGCAGACGACCCCCTGTCCCAGAAATTCCCACGCAGACGACCCCCAGTCCCAGAAAGTCCCACGCAGAAGACCCCCAGTTCCAGGAAGTCCCATGCAGACGACCGCGACCCAGGAGACAGGCCCAGAAAGTCCCACGCAGACGACCCCCCAACCAGGAGACAGTCCCAGAAAGTCCCACGCAGACGACCCCCATTCCCAGAATGTCCCATGCAGAAGACCCCCAGTCCCAGGAAGTCCCATGCAGACGACCCACAGTCCCAGGAGACATTCCCAGAAAGTCCCAGGCAGACGACTCCCCAACCAGGAGACAGTCCCAGAAAGTCCCACGCAGACGACCCCCATTCCCAGAAAGTCCCACGCAGACGACCCCAGTCGCAGGAAGTCCAACGCAGACGACCCACAGTCCCAGGAGTCATTCCCAGAAAGTCCCACGCAGACGGCCCCCAGTCCCAGAAAGTCAAAACGCAGACGACCCCCATTCCGACAAAGTCCCACGCAGACGGCCCCCAGTCCCAGAAAGTCCCACGCAGACGACCCCCAGAACCAGCAAGTCCCAGGAAGACAACCCCCCACACAGGAGACAGTCCCAGAAAGTCCCACGCAGACGACCCACAGTCCCAGAAAGTCCCACGCAGACGACCCCCATCCAGGAGACAGTCCCAGAAAGACCGACGCAGACGACCCCCGGACCCAGAAAGTCCCAAAGACGACCCCCACCCAGGAGACATTCGCAGAAAGTCCCACGCAGACCTGCCCCCACCCAGGAGACAGTCCCATAAAGTCCCACGCAGACGATCCCCAGTCCCAGAAAGTCACATGCAGAGGACCCCCCACCCAGGTGACAGTCCCAGAAAGTCCCACGCAGACGACCCACAGTCCCAGAAACTCCCACGCAGACGACCACCAGTCCGAGAAAAACCCACGCAGACGACCCCCCACCCAGGAGACAGTCCCAGAAAGTCCCACGCAGACGATCCCAGTCCCAGAATGTCCCACCCAGACAACCCCCAGTCCCAGAAAGACCCACGCAGACGACCCTCCACCCAGGAGACAGTCCCAGAAAGTCCCACGCAGACCACCCCAGTCACACAAAGTCCCACGCAGACTACCCCCAGTCCCAGAAAAACCCACGCAGACGACCCACCACCTAGAAGTCCCACAAAGTAACAGGCAGACGACCCCCACCCAGGAGACAGTCCCAGAAAGACCCACGCAGATGACCCCCAGTCCCAGAAAGTCCCACGCAGACGACCCCCCAGACAGGAGACAGTCCCAGAAAGTCCCACGCAGACGACACCCACCCAGGAGACACTCCCAGAAAGTCCCACGCAGAAGACCCCCAGTCCAAGAAAGACCCACGAAGACGACCCCCACCCAGGAGCCAGTCCCAGAAAGTCCCACGCAGACGACCCCCAGACAGGAGAGTGTCCCAGCAAGTCCCACGTAGACGACCCCCAGTCCCAGAAAATCCCACGCAGACGAACACCCACCCAGGAGACAGACCCAGAAAGTCCCACGCAGACGACACCCCACCCAGGAGACAGTCCCAGTTAGTCCCACGCAGACGACCCCCAGTCCTAGGAAGTCCCACGCAGACGACCCCAGTCCCAGAATGTCCCACCCAGACAACCCCCAGTCCCAGAAATACCCACGCAGACGACCCTCCACCCAGGAGACAGTCCCAGAAAGTCCCACACAGACCACCCCAGTCACAGAAAGTCCCACGCAGACGACCCCCAGTCCCAGAATGTCCCACGCAGACTACCCCCAGTCCCAGAAAAACCCACGCAGACGACCCACCACCTAGAAGACAGTCCCAGAAAGTCCCACGCAGACGGCCCCCAGTCCCAGAAAGTCAAAACGCAGACGACCCCCATTCCGACAAAGTCCCACGCAGACGGCCCCCAGTCCCAGAAAGTCCCACGCAGACGACCCCCAGAACCAGCAAGTCCCAGGAAGACAACCCCCCACACAGGAGACAGTCCCAGAAAGTCCCACGCAGACGACCCACAGTCCCAGAAAGTCCCACGCAGACGACCCCCATCCAGGAGACAGTCCCAGAAAGACCGACGCAGACGACCCCCAGACCCAGAAAGTCCCAAAGACGACCCCCACCCAGGAGACATTCGCAGAAAGTCCCACGCAGACCTGCCCCCACCCAGGAGACAGTCCCATAAAGTCCCACGCAGACGATCCCCAGTCCCAGAAAGTCACATGCAGAGGACCCCCCACCCAGGTGACAGTCCCAGAAAGTCCCACGCAGACGACCCACAGTCCCAGAAACTCCCACGCAGACGACCACCAGTCCCAGAAAAACCCACGCAGACGACCCCCCACCCAGGAGACAGTCCCAGAAAATCCCACGCAGACGATCCCAGTCCCAGAATGTCCCACCCAGACAACCCCCAGTCCCAGAAAGACCCACGCAGACGACCCTCCACCCAGGAGACAGTCCCAGAAAGTCCCACGCAGACCACCCCAGTCACACAAAGTCCCACGCAGACTACCCCCAGTCCCAGAAAAACCCACGCAGACGACCCACCACCTAGAAGTCCCACAAAGTAACAGGCAGACGACCCCCACCCAGGAGACAGTCCCAGAAAGACCCACGCAGATGACCCCCAGTCCCAGAAAGTCCCACGCAGACGACCCCCCAGACAGGAGACAGTCCCAGAAAGTCCCACGCAGACGACACCCACCCAGGAGACACTCCCAGAAAGTCCCACGCAGAAGACCCCCAGTCCAAGAAAGACCCACGAAGACGACCCCCACCCAGGAGCCAGTCCCAGAAAGTCCCACGCAGACGACCCCCAGACAGGAGAGTGTCCCAGCAAGTCCCACGTAGACGACCCCCAGTCCCAGAAAATCCCACGCAGACGAACACCCACCCAGGAGACAGACCCAGAAAGTCCCACGCAGACGACACCCCACCCAGGAGACAGTCCCAGTTAGTCCCACGCAGACGACCCCCAGTCCTAGGAAGTCCCACGCAGACGACCCCAGTCCCAGAATGTCCCACCCAGACAACCCCCAGTCCCAGAAATACCCACGCAGACGACCCTCCACCCAGGAGACAGTCCCAGAAAGTCCCACGCAGACCACCCCAGTCACAGAAAGTCCCACGCAGACGACCCCCAGTCCCAGAATGTCCCACGCAGACTACCCCCAGTCCCAGAAAAACCCACGCAGACGACCCACCACCTAGAAGACAGTCCCACAAAGTCCCAGGCAGACGACCCCAACCCAGGAGACAGTCCCAGAAAGACCCACGCAGATGACCCCCAGTCCCAGAAAGTCCCACGCTGACGATCCCCAGACAGGAGACAGTCCCAGAAAGTCCCAAAGAGACGACACCCACCCTGGAGACACTCCCAGAAAGTCCCACGCAGAAGACCCCCAGTCCAAGAAAGACCCACGCAGACGACCCCCACCCAGGAGCCAGTCCCAGAAAGTCCCACGCAGACGACCCCCAGACAGGAGAGTGTCCCAACAAGTCCCACGTAGACGACCCCCAGTCCCAGAAAATCCCACGCAGACGACCCCCCACCCAGGAGACAGTCCCAAAAGGTCCCAAACATACGACCCCCCACCCAGGAGACAGTCCCAGAAAGTCCAACGCAGACGACCCCCAGTCCAAGAAAGTCCCACACAGACGACCCCCAATCCTAGAAAGTCCCACGAAGACGACCCCCAGTCCCAGAAAGTCCCACGCAGACGCCCCCCACCCAGGAGACAGTCCCAGAAATTCCCACGCAGACGAACCCCCACCCAGGAGACAGTCCCAGAAAGTCCATGCAGACGACCCCCAGTACAAGAAAGTCCCACGCAGATGACACCCAGTCCAAGAAGGTCCCACGCCGACGACCCCCAATCCAGGAGACAGTCGCAGAAATCCCACGCAGAAACCCCCAGTCCCAGAAAGTCCCACACAGACGACCCCACATCCAGGAGAGAGTCCCAGAAAGTCCCACGGAGACGACCCCAAGTCCCAGAAAGTACCACGCAGACGACCCGCAGTCCAAGAAAGTCCCACACAGACGACCCCCAATCCCAGGAAGTCCCACGCAGACGACCCCCAGTCCCAAAAAGTCACAAGCAGACGACCCCCACCCAGGAGACAGTCCCAGAAAGACCCACGCAGACGACCCCCAGTCCCAGAAAGTCCCACGCAGACAACCCCCTACCCAGGAGACAGTCCCAGAAAGTCCATGCAGACGACCCCCAGTCCCAGAAAGTCCCACGCAGACGACCCCCTGTCCCAGAAATTCCCACGCAGACGACCCCCCTCCCAGGAGACTGTCCCAGAAAGTCCCACGAAGACGACCCCCAATCCCAGGAAGTCCCACGCAGACGACCCCCAGTCCCAGAAAATCCCACGCAGACGACCCCCCACCCAGGAGACAGTCCAAGAAAGTCCCAAACAGAAGACCCCCCACCCAAGAGACAGTCCCAGAAAGTCCGACGCAGACGACCCCAACGCATAGAAAGTCCCACGCAGACGACCCCCAGTCCCAGAAAGTCCCACGCAGACGTACACCAGTCCCAGAATGTCCCACACAGACGACCCCCCACCCAGGAGACAGTCCCAGAATGTCCCACGCAGACCACCCCAGTCACAGAAAGTCCCACGCAGACGACCCCCAGTCCCAGAAAGTCCCACGCAGACGACACCCCAGACAGGAGACAGTCCCAGAAAGTCCCACGCAGAGGACCCCCAGTCCCAGAAAGTCCCACGCAGAGGACCCCCCATCCAGGATTCAGTCCCAGAATGTCCCAAACAGACGACCCCAACCAGGAGACAGTCCCAGAAAGTCCCACGGAGACGACCCCCAGTCCCAGAAAGTCCCACACACACGACCCCCAATCCCAGAAAGTCCCAGGCAGACGACCCCCAGTCCCAGAAAGTCCCACGCAGACAACCCCCAACCCAGGAGACAGTCCAAGAAAGGCCCAAACAGACGACCCCCCACCCAAGAGACAGTCCCAGAAAGTCCCACGCAGACCACCCCAAGTCATAGAAAGTCCCACGCAGACGACCCCCAGTCCCAGAAAGTCCCACGCAGACGATCCCAGTCCGAGAAAGTCCCACGCAGACGACACCCACCCAGGAGTCCCAGAAAGACCCATGCGGAAGACCCCCCACCCAGGTGACAGTCACAGAAGGTCCCAAACAGACGACCCCCCACCCAGGAGACAGTCCCAGAAAGTCCCACGCAGACGACTCCCAGTCCCAGAAAGTCCCACGCAGACGACCCACAGTCCCAGAAAGTCCCACACAGACGAGCCCACACCCAGGAGTCAGTCCTAGAAAGTCCCACGCAGACGACCCCCTGTCCCAGAAATTCACACGCAGACGACCCCCCACCCAGGAGACAGTCACAGAAAGTCCCAACCAGACGACCGCCACCCAGGAGACAGTCCCAGAAAGTCCCACGCAGACGACCTCCCACCCAGGAGACTGTCCCAGAAAGTCCCACGCAGACGACACCCACCCAGGAGACAGGCCAAGAAAGTCCAACACAGACGACCATCAGTCCCAGAAAGTCCCACGCAGATGACCCCCATTCCCAGAAAGTCCCAGTCAGACGACCCGCAGTCCCAAAATTCACACGCAGACGACCCCCACCCAGGAGACAGTCCCAGAAAGACCCACGCAGACGACCCCCATTCCCAGAAAGTCCAACACAGATGACCCCCCACCCAGGAGACAGTCCCAGAAAGTCCCACGCAGACGACCCCCTGTCCCACAAAGTCCCAAGCAGACGACCCCCACCAAGGAGACAGTACCAGAAAGATCCACGCAGACGACCCCCAGTCCCAGAAAGTCCCACGCAGACGACACTCCAGACAGGAGACAGTCCCAGAAAGTCCCACGCAGACGACCCCCAGTTCCAGAAAGTCCCACGCAGACCACCCCCCACCCAGGAGACAGTCCCAGAAATCCATACAGACGACCCCCAGTCCCAGAAGGTCCCACGCCGACGACCCCCCAACAAGGAGACAGTCCCAGACCGTCCCAAACAGACGACTCCCCACCCAGGAGACAGTCCCAGAAAGTACCACGCAGACGACCCACAGTCCAAGAAAGTCCCACACACACGACCCCCAATCCCAGAAAGTCCCAGGCAGACGACCCCCAGTCCCAGAAAGTCCCACGCAGACGACCCCCCACCCAGGAGACTGTCCAAGAAAGTCCCATACAGACGACCCCCCACCCAAGAGACAGTCCCAGAAAGTCCGACGCAGACCACCCCAAGTCATAGAAAGTCCCACGCAGACGACCCCCAGTCCCACACAGTCCCACGCAGACGACCCGCACAGAGGAGACAGTCCCAGAAAGACCCACGCAGACGACCCCCCACCCAGGAGACAGTCCCAGAAGGTCCCAAACAGACGACCCCCCACCCAGGAGACAGTCCCAGAAAGTCCAACGCAGACGACCCCCAGTCCAAGAAAGTCCCACACAGACGACCCCCAATCCTAGAAAGTCCCACGAAGACGACCCCCAGTCCCAGAAAGTCCCACGCAGACGCCCCCCCACCCAGGAGACAGTCCCAGAAATTCCCACGCAGACGAACCCCCACCCAGGAGACAGTCCCAGAAAGTCCCACGCAGACGACTCCCAGTCCCAGAGAGTCCACCGCAGAAGACCCCCTGTCCCAGAAAGTCCCACGCAGACGACCCCCTGTCCCAGAAATTCCCACGCAGACGACCCCCAGTACAAGAAAGTCCCACGCAGACGACCCCCAGTCCCAGAAAGTCCCACGCAGACGACCCCACACCCAGGAGTCAGTCCCAAAAAGTCCCTAGTAGACGACCCACTGTCCCAGAAATTCCCACGCAGACGACCCCCCACACAGGAGACAGTCCCAGAAAGTCCCAAACAGACGACCCCCACCCAGGTGACTGTCCCAGAATGTCCCACGGAGAAGACCCCCAGTCCAAGAAAGTCCCACGCAGACTACCCGCAGTCCCAGAATGTCCCACGCAGACGACCCCAGTCCCAGAATGACCCACCCAGACGACCCCCAGTCCCAGAAAGACCCACGCAGACGACCCTCCACCCAGGAGACAGTCCCAGAAAGTCCCACGCAGACCACCCCAGTCAGAGAATTCCCACGCAGACGACCCCCCACCCAGGAAACAGTACAAGAAAGTCCTACGCAGACGACCCCCCACCCAGGAGACAGTCCCAGAAAGTCCCACGCAGACGACCCCCAGTCCCATAAAGTCCCAGGCAGACGACCCCCAGTCCCAGAAAATCCCACCCAGGAGACAGTCCAAGAAAGTCCTACGCAGACGACCCCACAACCCAGGAGACAATCCCAGAAAGCCCCACGCAGACGACCCCCTACCCAGGAGACAGTCCCAGAAAGTCCTTGCAGACGACCCCCAGTACAAGAAAGTCCCACGGAGATGACCCCTAGTCCCAGAGGGTCCCACGCCGACGACCCCCCATCCAGGAGACAGTCCCAGAAAGTCCCAAGGAGACGACCCCAATTCCCAGAAAGTCCCACGCAGACGACCCCCAGTCCAAGAAAGTCCCACACAGACGACCCCCAATCCCAGGAAGTCCCACGCAGACGACCCCCAGTCACAGAAAATCCCACGCAGACGACCCCCCACCCAGGAGTCAGTCCCAGAAAGTCCCACGCAGACGACCCCCTCTCCCAGAAATTCCCACGCAGACGACCCCCCACCATGGAGACAGTCCCAGAAAGTCCCAAACAGAGGACCCCCACCCAGGAGTCAGTCCCAGAAAGTCCCTAGTAGACGACCCCCTGTCCCAGAAATTCCCACCCAGACGACCCCCCACACAGGAGACACTCCCAGAAAGTCCCAAACAGACGACCCCCACCCAGGAGACAATCCCAGAAAGTCCCACGCAGACGACCACCCAGCCAGGAGACTGTCCCAGAAAGTCCCACGCAGACGACCACCAGTGAAAGAAAGTCCCACGCAGACTACCCCCAGACCCAGAAAAACCCACGCAGACGACCCTCCACCCAGGAGAAAGTCCCAGAAAGTCCCATGCAGACGACCCCCAGTCCCAGAAAGTCCCACGCAGACGACCCCCCACCCAGGAAACAGTACAAGAAAGTCCTACGCAGACGACCCCCCACCCAGGAGACAGTCCTAGAAAGTCCCACGCAGACGACCCCCAGTCCCAGAAAGTCCCACGCAGACGACCCCCAGTCCCAGAAAGTCCCACGCCGACGACCCCCCACCCAGGAGACAGTCCAAGAAAGTCCTCCGCAGACGACCCCACAACCCAGGAGACAGTCCCAGAAAGTCCCACGCAGATGACCCCCAGTCCCAGAAAGTCCCACGCAGACGACCCCCAGTCCCAGGAAATCCCACGCAGACGACCCCTCAACAAGGAGTCAGTCCCAGAAAGTCCCACGCAGACGACCCCCAGTCCCAGAAAGTCCCACGTAGACGACCCCCCACCCAGGAGACAGTCCCCGAAAGTCCCACGCAGACGACCCCCAGTCCCAGAAAGTCCCACGCAGACGACCCCCAGTCCCAGAAAATCCCACACAGATGACCCCCCACCGAGGAGACAGTCCAAGAATGTCCCAAACAGACGACCCCCCACCCAAGAGACAGCCCCAGAAAGTCCGACGCAGACGACCCCCAGTCCCAGAAAGTCCCACGCAGACGACCACCAGTCCCAGAAAGTCCCACGCAGACGACCCCCAGTCCCAGAATGTCCCACACAGACGACCCCCACCCAGGAGTCAGTCCCAGAAAGTCCCACGCAGACGACCCCCTCTCCCAGAAATTCCCACGCAGACGACCCCCCACCATGGAGACAGTCCCAGAAAGTCCCAAACAGACGACACCCACCCAGGAGTCAGTCCCAGAAAGTCCCTAGTAGACGACCCCCTGTCCCAGAAATTCCCACGCAGACGACCCCCCACACAGGAGACAGTCCCAGAAAGTCCCAAACAGACGACCCCCACCCAGGAGACAGTCCCAGAAAGTCCCACGCAGACGACCCCCCACCCAGGAGACTGTCCCAGAAAGTCCCACGCAGACTACGCCCAGACCCAGAAAAACCCACGCAGACGTCCCCCCACCCAGGTGACAGTCCCAGAATGTCCCATGCAGACGACCCCAGTCCCAGAATGTCCCACCCAGTCGACCCCCAGTCACAGAAAGTCCCACGCAGACGACCCCCAGACCCAGAAATATCCCACGCAGACGACCCACCTCCTAGAAGACAGTCCCACAAAGTCCCACGCACACGACCCCCACCCAGGAGACAGTCCCTGAAAGACACACAAAGACGACCCCCAGTCCCAGAAAGTCCCACGCAGTCGACCCCCCACCCAGGAAACAGTACAAGAAAGTCCTACGCAGACGACCCCCCACCCAGGAGACAGTCCTAGAAAGTCCCACGCAGACGACCCCCAGTCCCAGAAAGTCCCACGCAGACGACCCCCAGTCCCAGAAAGTCCCACGCAGACGACCCCCCACCCAGGAGACAGTCCAAGAAAGTCCTCCGCAGACGACCCCACAACCCAGGAGACAGTCCCAGAAAGTCCCACGCAGACGACCCCCAGTCCCAGAAAGTCCCACGCAGACGACCCCCAGTCCTAGGAAATCCCACGCAGACGACCCCCCATCAAGGAGTCAGTCCCAGAAAGTACCACGCAGACGACCCCCTGTCCCAGAAATTCCCACGCAGACGACCCCCCACCCAGGAGACAGTCCCAGAAAGTCCCACGCAGAAGAACCCCCACCCAGGAGACTGACCCAGAAATTCCCACGGAGACGACCCCCAGTCACAGAAAGTCCCATGCAGACGACCCCCCATCCAAGAGACAGTCCCAGAAGGTCCCAAACAGACGACCCCCCACCCAGGAGACAGTCCCAGAAAGTCCCAGGCAGACGACCCCCAGTCCAAGAAAGTCCCACACAGACGAACCCTAATCCCAGAAAGTCCCACGCAGACGAGCCCCACCCAGGAGACAGTCCAAGAAAGTTCCAAACAGACGAACCCCAGTCCCAGAAAGTCCCACGTAGACGACCCCCCACCCAGGAGACAGTCCCAGAAAGCCCCACGCAGACGACACCCAGTCCCAGAAAGTCCCAAGCAGACGACCCCCCACACAGGAGACAGTCCCAGAAAGTCCCACGCAGACGACCCCCAGTCCCAGAAAGTCCCACGCAGACGACCCCAAGTCCCAGAAAGTCCCACGCAGATGAACCCCACTTAGGAGACAGTCCCAGAAAGACCCACGCAGACGACTCCCAGTCCCAGAAAGTCCCATGCAGACTACCCCCAGTCCCAGAAAGTCACACGCAGACGACCCCCAGTACAAGAAAGTCCCACGCAGATGACCCCCAGTCCCAGAAGGTCCCACGCCGACGACCCCCAATCCAGGAGACACTCGCTGAAAGTCCCACGCAGAAGACCCGCAGTCCCAGAAAGTCCCACACAGTAAACCCCCCATCCAGGAGACAGTCCCAGAAAGTCCCACGGAGACGAACGCAAGTCCCAGAAAGTCCCACGAAGACGAACCGCAGTCCAAGAAAGTCCCACACAGACGACCCCCAATCCCAGGAATTCCCACGCAGACGAACCCCAGACCCAGAAATATCCCACGCAGACGACCCACCTCCTAGAAGACAGTCCCACAAAGTCCCACGCACACGACCCCCACCCAGGAGACAGTCCCTGAAAGACACACAAAGACGACCCCCAGTCCCAGAAAGTCCCACGCAGTCGACCCCCCACCCAGGAAACAGTACAAGAAAGTCCTACGCAGACGACCCCCCACCCAGGAGACAGTCCTAGAAAGTCCCACGCAGACGACCCCCAGTCCCAGAAAGTCCCACGCAGACGACCCCCAGTCCCAGAAAGTCCCACGCAGACGACCCCCCACCCAGGAGACAGTCCAAGAAAGTCCTCCGCAGACGACCCCACAACCCAGGAGACAGTCCCAGAAAGTCCCACGCAGACGACCCCCAGTCCCAGAAAGTCCCACGCAGACGACCCCCAGTCCTAGGAAATCCCACGCAGACGACCCCCCCATCAAGGAGTCAGTCCCAGAAAGTACCACGCAGACGACCCCCTGTCCCAGAAATTCCCACGCAGACGACCCCCCACCCAGGAGACAGTCCCAGAAAAATCCCAAAAAGACGACACCCACCCAGGAGACAGTCCCAGAAAGTCCCACGCAGAAGAACCCCCACCCAGGAGACTGACCCAGAAATTCCCACGGAGACGACCCCCAGTCACAGAAAGTCCCATGCAGACGACCCCCCATCCAAGAGACAGTCCCAGAAGGTCCCAAACAGACGACCCCACACCCAGGAGACAGTCCCAGAAAGTCCCACGCAGACGACCCCCCACCCAGGAGACTGTCCCAGAAAGTCCCACGCAGACGACACCCAGTCCAAGAAAGTCCCACGCAGACTACCCCCAGACCCAGAAAAACCCATGCAGACGACCGCCCACCCAGGAGACAGTCCCAGAATGTCCCATGCAGACGACCCCAGTCCCAGAATGTCCCACCCAGACGACCCCCAGTCCCAGAAAGACCCACGCAGACGACCCTCCACCCAGGAGAAAGTCCCAGAAAGTCCTACGCAGACCACCCCAGTCACAGAAAGTCCCACGCAGACGACTCCCAGACCCAGAAATATCCCACGCAGACGACCCACCTCCTAGAAGACAGTCCCACAAAGTCCCACGCACACGACCCCCACCCAGGAGACAGTCCCAGAAAGACACACAAAGACGACCCCCAGTCCCAGAAAGTCCCACGCAGACGACCCCCCACCAAGGAAACAGTACAAGAAAGTACTACGCAGACGACCCCCCACCCAGGAGACAGTCCTAGAAAGTCCCACGCAGACGACCCCCAGTCCCAGAAAGTCCCACGCAGACGACCCCCAGTCCCAGAAAGTCCCACGCAGACGACCCCCCACCCAGGAGACAGTCCAAGAAAGTCCTCCGCAGACGACCCCACAACCCAGGAGACAGTCCCAGAAAGTCCCACGCAGACGACCCCCAGTCCCAGAAAGTCCCACGCAGACGACCCCCAGTCCCAGGAAATCCCACGCAGACGACACCCCATCAAGGAGTCAGTCCCAGAAAGTACCACGCAGACGACCCCCTGTCCCAGAAATTCCCACGCAGACGACCCCCCACCCAGGAGACAGTCCGAGAAAGTCCCACAAAGACGACCCCCACCCAGGAGACTGACCCAGAAATTCCCACGGAGACGACCCCCAGTCACAGAAAGTCCCATGCAGACGACCCCCCATCCAAGAGACAGTACCAGAAGGTCCCAAACAGACGACCCCCCACCCAGGAGACAGTCCCAGAAAGTCCCAGGCAGACGACCCCCAGTCCAAGAAAGTCCCACACAGACGAACCCTAATCCCAGAAAGTCCCACGCAGACGAGCCCCACCCAGGAGACAGTCCCAGAAAGCCCCACGCAGACGACACCCAGTCCCAGAAAGTCCCAAGCAGACGACCCCCCACCCAGGAGACAGTCCCAGAAAGCCCCACGCAGACGACACCCAGAAGACAGTCCCAGAAAGTCCCACGCAGAAGAACCCCCACCCAGGAGACTGACCCAGAAATTCCCACGGAGACGACCCCCAGTCACAGAAAGTCCCATGCAGACGACCCCCCATTCAAGAGACAGTCCCAGAAGGTCCCAAGCAGACGACCCCCCACCCAGGAGACAGTCCCAGAAAGTCCCACGCAGACGACCCCCAGTCCCAGAAAGTCCCACGCAGACGACTCCCAGTCCCAGAAAGTCCCATGCAGACGACCCCCAGTCCCAGAAAATCCCACGCAGACGACCCCAGTACAAGAAAGTCCCACGCAGATGACCCCCAGTCCCAGAAGGTCCCACGCCGACGACCCCCAATCCAGGAGACACTCGCAGAAAGTCCCACGCAGAAGACCCCCAGTCCCAGAAAGTCCCACACAGACGACCCCCCATCCAGGAAACAGTCCCAGAAAGTCCCACGGAGACGACCCCAAGTCCCAGAAAGTCCCACGCAGAAGAACCGCAGTCCAAGAAAGTCCCACACAGACGACCCCCAATCCCAGGAATTCCCACGCAGACGACCCCCAGTCACAGAAAATCCCACGCAGACGACCCCCCACCCAGGAGACAGTCCAAGAAAGTCCCACGCAGACGACACCCAGTCCCAGAAAGTCCCACGCAGACAACCCCCACCCAGGGGACAGTCCGAGAAAGTCCAACACAGACGACCCCCAGTCCCAGAAATCCCACGCAGACGACCCCCAGTCCCAGAAAGTCCCAGGCAGACGACCCCCAGTCCCAAAATTCACAAGCAGACGACCCCCACCCAGGAGAAAGTCCCAGAAAGACCCACGCAGACGACCCCCAGTCCCAGAAATTCCCACGCAGACGACCCCCCACCCAGGAGACAGTCCCAGAAAGTCCCAAAAAGACGACCCCCACCCAGGAGACAGTCCCAGAAAGTCCCACGCAGAAGAACCCCCACCCAGGAGACTGACCCAGAAATTCCCACGGAGACGACCCCCAGTCACAGAAAGTCCCATGCAGACGACCCCCCATTCAAGAGACAGTCCCAGAAGGTCCCAAACAGACGACCCCCCACCCAGGAGACAGTCCCAGAAAGTCCCAGGCAGACGACCCCCAGTCCAAGAAAGTCCCACACAGACGAACCCTAATCCCAGAAAGTCCCACGCAGACGAGCCCCACCCAGGAGACAGTCCAAGAAAGTTCCAAACAGACGAACCCCAGTCCCAGAAAGTCCCACGTAGACGACCCCCCACCCAGGAGACAGTCCCAGAAAGCCCCACGCAGACGACACCCAGTCCCAGAAAGTCCCAAGCAGAAGACCCCACACACAGGAGACAGTCCCAGAAAGTCCCACGCAGACGACTCCCAGTCCCAGAAAGTCCCATGCAGACTACCCCCAGTCCCAGAAAGTCACACGCAGACGACCCCCAGTACAAGAAAGTCCCACGCAGATGACCCCCAGTCCCAGAAGGTCCCACGCCGACGACCCCCCACCAAGGAGACAGTCCCAGAAAGTCCCAAACAGACGACCCCCACCCAGGAGACAGTCCAAGAATGTTCCAAACAGACGACACCCCAACCAAGAGACAGTCCCAGAAAGTCCCACGCAGACGAACCCCAGTCCCAGAAAGTCCCACGTAGACGACCCACCAGCCAGGAGACAGTCCCAGAAAGTCCCACGCAGACGACCCCCTGTCCCAGAAAGTCCCACGGAGACGACCCCCCACCCAGGTGACAGTCCCAGAAAGTTCCAAACAGACGACCCCTCACCCAAGAGACAGTCCCAGAAAGTCCCACGCAGACGACACCCAGTCCTATAAAGTCCCACTCAGACGACCCCCACCCATGAGACAGTCCCACACAGACGACCCCCTCACAGGAGACAGTCCCAGAAAGTCCCAACCAGACGACCCCCACCCAGGAGACAGTCCCAGAAAGTCCCACGCAGACGACCCCCCACCCAGGAGACTGTCCCAGAATGTCCCACGCAGACGACACCCAGTCCCAGAAAGTCCCACGCAGACGACCCCCACCCAGGAGACAGTCCCAGAAAGTCCAACACAGACGACCCCCAGTCCCAGAAAGTCCCACGATGACGACCCATAGTCCCAGAAAGTCCCACGCAGACGACCCCCAACCTATGAGACAGTCCCAGAAAGTCCCACGGAGACGACACACAGTCCCAGAAAGTCCCACGCAGACGCCCCCCACCAAGGAGACAGTCCCAGAAAGTCCCACGCAGACAACCCCCCACCCAGGAGACAGTCCCAGAAAGTCCCACGCAGACTACCCCCCACCCAAGAGACAGTCCCAGAAAGTCCCACGCAGACGACCCCCAGTCCCAGAAAGTCCCACGCAGACGACCCCCCACCCAGGAGAGAGTCCAAATAAGACCCACGCAGACGACCGCGAGTCCCAGAAAGTCCCACGCAGACGACCCCCAGTCCCAGAAAGTCCCACGCAGACGCCCCCCACCAAGGAGACAAACCCAGAAATTCCCACGCTGACGACCCCTAGTCCCAGAAAGTCCCACGCAGACGACTCCCCACCCACGAGACAGTCCCAGAAAGTCCCACGCAGACGACCCCCCACCCAGGAGACAGTCCCAGAAACTCCCACGCAGACGACACCCAGTCTCAGAAAGTCCCAGGCAGACGACTCCCCACCCAGGAGACAGTCCCAGATAGTCCCACACAGACGATCCACCACCCAGGAGAGAGTCCAAAAAAGACCCACGCAGACGACCGCGAGTCCCAGAAAGTCCCATAGAGACAAAGCCCCACCCAGGAGACAGTCCCAGAAAGTAACACGCAGACGACCCCCAGCCCCAGAATGTCCCACGCAGACGACCACCAGTCCCACAAAGTCCTACGCAGACGACCCCCCACCCAGGAGACAGTCCCAGAAAGTCCCACGCAGACGACCCCCCACCCATGAGACAGTCCCAGAAAGTCCCACGGAGACGACCCACAGTCCAGAAAGTCCCACGCAGACGCCCCTTCACCAAGGAGACAAACCCAGAAATTCCCACGCAGACGACCCCTAGTCCCAAAAAGTCCCACGCAGACGACTCCCCACCCAGGAGACAGTCCCAGAAAGTCCCACGCAGCCGATCCCCCCACCCAGGAGACAGTCCCAGAAAGTCCCACGCAGACGAGCCCAGTCCCAGAAAGTCCCACGCAGACGACCCCCACCCAGGAGACAGTCCCAGAAACTATCACGCAGACGACACCCAGTCTCAGAAAGTCCCAGGCAGACGACTCCCCTCCCAGGGGACAGTCGCAGAAAGTCCCACGCAGACGACCCCCCTCCCAGGAGAGAGTCCAAAAAAGATCCACGCAGACGACACCGAGTCCTAGAAAGTCCCATACAGACGACCCCCCACCCAGGAGACAGTCCCAGAAACTCCCACGCAGACGACACCCAGTCCGTGAAAGTCCCAAGCAGACGACCCCCCACGCAGGAGACAGTCCCAGAAAGTCCCACGCAGACGAATCCCCAACCAGGAGACAGTCCCAGAAAGACCCACGCAGACGATCCCAGTCCCTGAAAGTCCCACGCAGACGACCCCCCACCCATGAGACAGTCCCAGAAAGTCCCACGGAGACGACCTACAGTCCCAGAAAGTCCCACGCAGACGCCCCTTCACCAAGGAGACAAACCCAGAAATTCCCACGCAGACGAACCCTAGTCCCAGAAAGTCCCAACCAGACGACCCCCACCCAGGAGACAGTCCCAGAAAGTCCCACGCAGACGACCCCCCACCCAGGAGATTGTCCCAGAATGTCCCACGCAGACGACACCCAGTCCCAGAATGTCCCACACAGACGACCCCCCACCCAGGAGTTAGTCCCAGAAAGTCCCACGCGGACGACCCCCTGTCCCAGAAATTCCCACGCAGACGACCCCCCACCAAGGAGACAGTCCCAGAAAGTCCCAAACAGACGACCCCCACCCAGGAGACAGTCTCAGAAAGTCCCACGCAGACGAACCCAGTCCCAGAATGTCTCACCCAGACGATCCCCAGTCCCAGAAAGACCCACGCAGACGGCCCTCCACCCAGGAGACAGTCCCAGAAAGTCACACGCAGACGACCCCCAGTCCCAGAAAGTCCCACGCAGACGACCCCCACCCAGCAGACAGTCCAAGAAAGTCTCACGCAGACACCCCACCACCCAGGAGACAGTCCAAGAAAGTCCCACGGAGACGACCCCCAGTCCCAGAAAGTCCCACGCAGACGACCCCCAGTACAAGAAAGTCCCACGCAGATGACCCCCAGTCCCAGAAGGTCCCACGCCGACGACCCCCAATCCAGGAGACACTCGCTGAAAGTCCCACGCAGAAGACCCGCAGTCCGAGAAAGTCCCACACAGTAAACCCCCCATCCAGGAGACAGTCCCAGAAAGTCCCACGGAGACGAACGCAAGTCCGAGAAAGTCCCACGAAGACGAACCGCAGTCCAAGAAAGTCCCACACAGACGACCCCCAATCCCAGGAATTCCCACGCAGACGACCCCCAGTCACAGAAAATCCCACGCAGACGACCCCCCACCCAGGAGACAGTCCAAGAAAGTCCCAAACAGACGAACCCCCACCCAAGAGACAATCCCAGAAAGTCCGACGCAGACGACCCCAAGTCATAGAAAGCCCCACGCAGACGACCCCCAGCCCCAGAATGTCCCACGCAGACGACCACCAGTCCCACAAAGTCCTACGCAGACGACCCCCCTACCAGGAGACAGTCCCAGAAAGTCCCACGCAGACGACCCCCCACCCATGAGACAGTCCCAGAAAGTCCCACGGAGACGACCCACAGTCCCAGAAAGTCCCACGCAGAGGCCCCTTCACCAAGGAGACAAACCCAGAAATTCCCACGCAGACGAACCTTAGTCCCAGAAAGTCCCAACCAGACGACCCCCACCCAGGAGACAGTCCCAGAAAGTCCCACGCAGACGACCCCCCACCCAGGAGACTGTCCCAGAATGTCCCACGCAGACGACACCCAGTCCCAGAAAGTCCCACGCAGACGACCCCCACCCAGGAGACAGTCCCAGAAAGTCCAACACAGACGACCCCCAGTCCCAGAAAGTCCGACGATGACGACCCCTAGTCCCAGAAAGTCCCACGCAGACGACCCCCAACCTATGAGACAGTCCCAGAAAGTCCCACGGAGACGACACACAGTCCCAGAAAGTCCCACGCAGACGCACCCTACCAAGGAGACAGTCCCAGAAAGTCCCACGCAGACAACCCCCCACCCAGGAGACAGTCCCAGAAAGTCCCACGCAGACGACCCCCCACCCAGGAGAGAGTCCAAATAAGACCCACGCAGAAGACCGCGAGTCCCAGAAAGTCCCATACAGACGACCCCCACCGAGGAGACAGACCCAGAAAGTAACACGCAGAAGACCCCCAGTCCCAGAAAGTCCCACGGAGACGACCTACAGTCCCAGAAAGTCCCACGCAGACGCCCCCCACCAAGGAGACAAACCCAGAAATTCCCACGCAGACGACCCCTAGTCCCAGAAAGTCCCACGCAGACGACTCCCCACCCACGAGACAGTCCCAGAAAGTCCCACGCAGACGACCCCCCCACCCAGGAGACAGTCCCAGAAACTCCCACGCAGACGACACCCAGTCTCAGAAAGTCCCAGGCAGACGACTCCCCACCCAGGAGACAGTCCCAGATAGTCCCACACAGACGATCAACCACCCAGGAGAGAGTCCAAAAAAGACCCACGCAGACGACCGCGAGTCCCAGAAAGTCCCATAGAGACAAAGCCCCACCCAGGAGACAGTCCCAGAAAGTAACACGCAGACGACCCCCAGCCCCAGAATGTCCCACGCAGACGACCACCAGTCCCACAAAGTCCTACGCAGACGACCCCCCACCCAGGAGACAGTCCCAGAAAGTCCCACGCAGACGACCCCCCACCCATGAGACAGTCCCAGAAAGTCCCACGGAGACGACCCACAGTCCAGAAAGTCCCACGCAGACGCCCCTTCACCAAGGAGACAAACCGAGAAATTCCCACGCAGACGACCCCTAGTCCAAAAAATTCCCACGCAGACGACTCCCCACCCAGGAGACAGTCCCAGAAAGTCCCACGCAGCCGATCCCCCCACCCAGGAGACAGACCCAGAAAGTCCCACGCAGACGAGCCCAGTCCCAGAAAGTCCCACGCAGACGACCCCCACCCAGGAGACAGTCCCAGAAACTACCACGCAGACGACACCCAGTCTCAGAAAGTCCCAGGCAGACGACTCCCCTCCCAGGGGACAGTCGCAGAAAGTCCCACGCAGACGACCCCCCACCCAGGAGAGAGTCCAAAAAAGATCCACGCAGACGACACCGAGTCCTAGAAAGTCCCATACAGACGACCCCCCACCCAGGAGACAGTCCCAGAAACTCCCACGCAGACGACACCCAGTCCGTGAAAGTCCCAAGCAGACGACCCCCCACGCAGGAGACAGTCCCAGAAAGTCCCACGCAGACGAATCCCCAACCAGGAGACAGTCCCAGAAAGTCCCACGGAGACGACCTACAGTCCCAGAAAGTCCCACGCAGACGCCCCCCACCAAGGAGACAAACCCAGAAATTCCCACGCAGACGACCCCTAGTCCCAGAAAGTCCCACGCAGACGACTCCCCACCCACGAGACAGTCCCAGAAAGTCCCACGCAGACGACCCCCCCACCCAGGAGACAGTCCCAGAAACTCCCACGCAGACGACACCCAGTCTCAGAAAGTCCCAGGCAGACGACTCCCCACCCAGGAGACAGTCCCAGATAGTCCCACACAGACGACCCACCACCCAGGAGAGAGTCCAAAAAAGATCCACGCAGACGACCGCGAGTCCCAGAAAGTCCCATAGAGACAAAGCCCCACCCAGGAGACAGTCCCAGAAAGTAACACGCAGACGACCCCCAGCCCCAGAATGTCCCACGCAGACGACCACCAGTCCCACAAAGTCCTACGCAGACGACCCCCCACCCAGGAGACAGTCCCAGAAAGTCCCACGCAGACGACCCCCCACCCATGAGACAGTCCCAGAAAGTCCCACGGAGACGACCCACAGTCCCAGAAAGTCCCACGCAGACGCCCCTTCACCAAGGAGACAAACCCAGAAATTCCCACGCAGACGAGCCCTAGTCCCAGAAAGTCCCACGCAGACGACTCCCCACCCAGGAGACAGTCCCAGAAAGTCCCACGCAGACCATCCCCCCACCCAGGAGACAGTCCCATAAAGTCCCACGCAGACGAGCCCAGTCCCAGAAAGTCCCAGGCAGACGACTCCCCTCCCAGGGGACAGTCCCAGAAACTACCACTCAGACAAACCCCAGTCCCAGAAAGTCCCACGAAGACGAACCCCAGTCCCAGGAATCCTACGCAGAAGACCCCCTGTCCCAGAAAGTCCCACGCAGACGACCCCCAGTCCCAGAAAATCCACCGCAGAGGACCCTCCACCCAGGAGACAGTCCCAGAACGTCCCACGCAGACGGCCCCCCACCCAGGAGTCAGTACTAGAAAGACCCACGCAGACGACCCCCTGACTCAGAAAGTCCCACGCAGACGACTCCCCACCCAGGAGACAGTCCCAGATAGTCCCACGCAGACGACCCCCCACCCAGGAGAGAGTCCAAAAAAGACCCACGCAGACGACCGCGAGTCCCAGAAAGTCCCATAGAGACAAAGCCCCACCCAGGAGACAGTCCCAGAAAGTAACACGCAGACGACCCCCAGCCCCAGAATGTCCCACGCAGACGACCACCAGTCCCACAAATTCCTACGCAGACGACCCCCCACCCAGGAGACAGTCCAAGAAAGTCCCACGCAGAAGACCCCCCACCCATGAGACAGTCCCAGAAAGTCCCACGGAGACGACCTACAGTCCCAGAAAGTCCCACGCAGACGCCCCCCACCAAGGAGACAAACCCAGAAATTCCCACGCAGACGACCCCTAGTCCCAGAAAGTCCCACGCAGACGACTCCCCACCCACGATACAGTCCCAGAAAGTCCCACGCAGACGACCCCCCCACCCAGGAGACAGTCCCAGAAACTCCCACGCAGACGACACCCAGTCTCAGAAAGTCCCAGGCAGACGACTCCCCACCCAGCAGACAGTCCCAGATAGTCCCACACAGACGACCCACCACCCAGGAGAGAGTCCAAAAAAGACCCACGCAGACGACCGCGAGTCCCAGAAAGTCCCATAGAGACAAAGCCCCACCCAGGAGACAGTCCCAGAAAGTAACACGCAGACGACCCCCAGCCCCAGAATCTCCCACGCAGACGACCACCAGTCCCACAAAGTCCTACGCAGACGACCCCCCACCCAGGAGACAGTCCCAGAAAGTCCCACGCAGACGACCCCCCACCCATGAGACAGTCCCAGAAAGTCCCACGGAGACGACCCACAGTCCCAGAAAGTCCCACGCAGACGCCCCTTCACCAAGGAGACAAACCCAGAAATTCCCACGCAGACGAACCCTAGTCCCAGAAAGTCCCACGCAGACGACTCCCCACCCAGGAGACAGTCCCAGAAAGTCCCACGCAGACGATCCCCCCACCCAGGAGACAGTCCCAGAAAGTCCCACGCAGACGAGCCCAGTCCCAGAAAGTCCCACGCAGACGACCCCCACCCAGGAGACAGTCCCAGAAACTACCACTCAGACAACCCCCAGTCCCAGAAAGTCCCACGACGACGAACCCCAGTCCCAGGAATCCCACGCAGAAGACCCCCTGTCCCAGAAAGTCCCACGCAGACGACCCCCAGTCCCAGAAAATCCACCGCAGAGGACCCTCCACCCAGGAGACAGTCCCAGAACGTCCCACGCAGACGGCCCCCCACCCAGGAGTCAGTACTAGAAAGACCCACGCAGACGACCCCCTGTCTCAGAAAATCCCACGCAGACGACTCCCCACCCAGGAGACAGTCCCAGATAGTCCCACGCAGACGACCCCCCACCCAGGAGAGAGTCCAAAAAAGACCCACGCAGACGACCGCGAGTCCCAGAAAGTCCCATAGAGACAAAGCCCCACCCAGGAGACAGTCCCAGAAAGTAACACGCAGACGACCCCCAGCCCCAGAATGTCCCACGCAGACGACCACCAGTCCCACAAAGTCCTACGCAGACGACCCCCCACCCAGGAGACAGTCCAAGAAAGTCCCACGCAGACGACCCCCCACCCATGAGACAGTCCCAGAAAGTCCCACGGAGACGACCCACAGTCCCAGAAAGTCCCACGCAGACGCCCCTTCACCAAGGAGACAAACCCAGAAATTCCCACGCAGACGAGCCCAGTCCCAGAAAGTCCCACGCAGACGACCCCCACCCAGGAGACAGTCCCAGAAACTACCACGCAGACGAAACCCAGTCTCAGAAAGTCCCAGGCAGACGACTCCCGTCCCAGGGGACAGTCGCAGAAAGTCCCACGCAGACGACCCCCCACCCAGGAGAGAGTCCAAAAAAGGTCCACGCAGACGACCCCGAGTCCTAGAAAGTCCCATACAGACGACCCCCACCCAGGAGACAGTCCCAGAAACTCCCACGCAGACGACACCCAGTCCCTGAAAGTCCCAAGCAGACGACCTTCCACGCAGGAGACAGTCCCAGAAAGTCCCACGCAGACGAATCCCCAACCAGGAGACAGTCCCAGAAAGACCCACGCAGACGATCCCAGTCCCTGAAAGTCCCACGCAGACGCCCCCCAATCCTAGGAATCCCATGCAGACGACCCCCACCCAGGAGACTGTCTCAGAAAGTCCCAAAGAGACGACCCCCCACCCAGGAGACTGTCCCAGAAGTCCCACGCAGACGACCCCCCCACCCAGGAGACAGTCCCCGAAAGTCCAACGCAGACGACACCCCCAACCAGGAGACAGTCCCAGAAAGTCCCACGCAGACGACCCCCACCCAGGAGAGAGTCCTAGAAAATCCAACGCAGACGACCCCCCATCCATGAGACAGTCCCAGAATGTCCCACGCAGACGCCCCCCACCAAGGAGACAGTACCAGAAATTCCCACGCAGACGACCCCTAGTCCCAGAAAGACCCACGCAGACGACTTCCCAGACAGGAGACAGTCCCAGAAAGTCCCACGATGACGACCCCTAGTCCCAGAAAGTCCCACGCAGACGACCCCCAACCTATGAGACAGTCCCAGAAAGTCCCACGGAGACGACACACAGTCCCAGAAAGTCCCACGCAGACGCCCCCCACCAAGGAGACAGTCCCAGAAAGTCCCACGCAGACGACCCCCCACCCAGGAGACAGTCCCAGAAAGTCCCACGCAGACTACCCCCCACCCAGGAGACAGTCCCAGAAAGTCCCACGCAGACGACCCCCAGTCCCAGAAAGTCCCACGCAGACGACCCCACACCCAGGAGAGAGTCCAAATAAGACCCACGCAGACGACCGCGAGTCCCAGAAAGTCCCATACAGACGACCCCCACCGAGGAGACAGACCCAGAAAGTAACACGCAGAAGACCCCCAGTCCCAGAAAGTCCCACGCAGACGACCACCAGTCCCACAAAGTCCTACGCAGACGACCCCCCACCCAGGAGACAGTCCCAGAAAGTCCCACGCAGACGACCCCCCACCCATGAGACAGTCCCAGAAAGTCCCACGGAGACGACCTACAGTCCCAGAAAGTCCCACGCAGACGCCCCCCACCAAGGAGACAAACCCAGAAATTCCCACGCAGACGACCCCTAGTCCCAGAAAGTCCCACGCAGACGACTCCCCACCCACGATACAGTCCCAGAAAGTCCCACGCAGACGACCCCCCCACCCAGGAGACAGTCCCAGAAACTCCCACGCAGACGACACCCAGTCTCAGAAAGTCCCAGGCAGACGACTCCACACCCAGGAGACAGTCCCAGATAGTCCCACACAGACGACCCAACACCCAGGAGAGAGTCCAAAAAAGACCCACGCAGACGACCGCGAGTCCCAGAAAGTCCCATAGAGACAAAGCCCCACCCAGGAGACAGTCCCAGAAAGTAACACGCAGACGACCCCCAGCCCCAGAATGTCCCACGCAGACGACCACCAGTCCCACAAAGTCCTACGCAGACGACCCCCCACCCAGGAGACAGTCCCAGAAAGTCCCACGCAGACGACCCCCCACCCATGAGACAGTCCCAGAAAGTCCCACGGAGACGACCCACAGTCCCAGAAAGTCCCACGCAGACGCCCCTTCACCAAGGAGACAAACCCAGAAATTCCCACGCAGACGAACCCTAGTCCCAGAAAGTCCCACGCAGACGACTCCCCACCCAGGAGACAGTCCCAGAAAGTCCCACGCAGACGATCCCCCCACCCAGGAGACAGTCCCAGAAAGTCCCACGCAGACGAGCCCAGTCCCAGAAAGTCCCACGCAGACGACCCCCACCCAGGAGACAGTCCCAGAAACTACCACGCAGACGACACCCAGTCTCAGAAAGTCCCAGGCAGACGACTCCCCTCCCAGGGGACAGTCGCAGAAAGTCCCACGCAGACGACCCCCCACCCAGGAGAGAGTCCAAAAAAGATCCACGCAGACGACCCCGAGTCCTAGAAAGTCCCATACAGACGACCCCCCACCCAGTAGACAGTCCCAGAAACTCCCACGCAGACGACACCCAGTCCCTGAAAGTCCCAAGCAGACGACCCCCCACGCAGGAGACAGTCCCAGAAAGTCCCACGCAGACGAATCCCCAACCAGGAGACAGTCCCAGAAAGACCCACGCAGACGATCCCAGTCCCTGAAAGTCCCACGCAGACGACCCCCAGTCCTAGGAAGTCCCATGCAGACGACCCCCACCCAGGAGACAGTCCCAGAAAGTCCCACGCAGACGACCCCCACCCAGGAGACTGTCTCAGAAAGTCCCAAACAGACGACCCCCCACCCAGGAGACAGTCTCAGAAGTCCCACGCAGACGACCCCCCACCCAGGAGACAGTCCAAGAAAGTCCCACGCAGACGACCCCCCCACCCAGGAGACAGTCCCAGAAACTACCACGCAGACGACACCCAGTCTCAGAAAGTCCCAGGCAGACGACTCCCCTCCCAGGGGACAGTCGCAGAAAGTCCCACGCAGACGACCCCCCACCCAGGAGAGAGTCCAAAAAAGATCCACGCAGACGACCCCGAGTCCTAGAAAGTCCCATACAGACGACCCCCCACCCAGTAGACAGTCCCAGAAACTCCCACGCAGACGACACCCAGTCCCTGAAAGTCCCAAGCAGACGACCCCCCACGCAGGAGACAGTCCCAGAAAGTCCCACGCAGACGAATCCCCAACCAGGAGACAGTCCAAGAAGGACCCACGCAGACGATCCCAGTCCCTGAATGTCCCACGCAGACGACCCCCCACCCATGAGACAGTCCAAGAAAGTCCCACGGAGACGACCTACAGTCCCAGAAAGTCCCACGCAGACGCCCCCCACCAAGGAGACAAACCCAGAAATTCCCACGCAGACGACCCCTAGTCCCAGAAAGTCCCACGCAGACGACCCCCCACCCAGGAGACAGTCCCAGAAACTCCCACGCAGACGACACCCAGTCTCAGAAAGTCCCAGGCAGACGACTCCCCACCCAGGAGACAGTCCCAGATAGTCCCACACAGACGACCCACCACCCAGGAGAGAGTCCAAAAAAGACCCACGCAGACGACCGCGAGTCCCAGAAAGTCCCATAGAGACAAAGCCCCACCCAGGAGACAGTCCCAGAAAGTCCCACGGAGACGACCCACAGTCCCAGAAAGTCCCACGCAGACGCCCCTTCACCAAGGAGACAAACCCAGAAATTCCCACGCAGACGAACCAATGTCCCAGAAAGTCCCACGCAGACGACTCCCCACCCAGGAGACAGTCCCAGAAAGTCCCACGCAGACGATCCCCCCACCCAGGAGACAGTCCCAGAAAGTCCCACGCAGACGAGCCCAGTCCCAGAAAGTCCCACGCAGACGACCCCCACCCAGGAGACAGTCCCAGAAACTACCACGCAGACGACACCCAGTCTCAGAAAGTCCCAGGCAGACGACTCCCCTCCCAGGGGACAGTCGCAGAAAGTCCCACGCAGACGACTCCCCACCCAGGAGAGAGTCCAAAAAAGATCCACGCAGACGACACCGAGTCCTAGAAAGTCCCATACAGACGACCCCCCACCCAGTAGACAGTCCCAGAAACTCCCACGCAGACGACACCCAGTCCCTGAAAGTCCCAAGCAGACGACCCCCCACGCAGGAGACAGTCCCAGAAAGTCCCACGCAGACGAATCCCCAACCAGGAGACAGTCCCAGAAAGACCCACGCAGACGATCCCAGTCCCTGAAAGTCCCACGCAGACGACCCCCAGTCCTAGGAAGTCCCATGCAGACGACCCCCACCCAGGACACAGTCCCAGAAAGTCCCACGCAGACGACCCCCACCCAGGAGACTGTCTCAGAAAGTCCCAAACAGACGACCCCCCACCCAGGAGACAGTCTCAGAAGTCCCACGCAGACGACCCCCCACCCAGGAGACAGTCCAAGAAAGACCCATGCAGACGACCCCCCCACCCAGGAGACAGTCCCAGAAAGTCCCACGCAGACGAGCCCAGTCCCAGAAAGTCCCACGCAGACGACCCCCACCCAGGAGACAGTCCCAGAAACTCCCACGCAGACGAC
The DNA here is from genome assembly GCA_964036315.1 of Acanthosepion esculentum. Taxonomy (NCBI): domain Eukaryota; kingdom Metazoa; phylum Mollusca; class Cephalopoda; order Sepiida; family Sepiidae; genus Acanthosepion; species Acanthosepion esculentum. The sequence goes on along the minus strand of CAXIWW010000817.1, from coordinate 13,036,072 downwards.
ACCCAGTCTCAGAAAGTCCCAGGCAGACAAAGCCCCACCCAGGAGACAGTCCCAGAAAGTAACACGCAGACGACCCCCAGCCCCAGAAAGTCCCACGCAGACGATCCCCAGTCCCACAATGTCCTACGCAGACGACACCCCCACCCAGGGGACAGTCCCAGAAAGTCCCACGCAGACGACCCACAGTCCCAGAAAGTCCAACGCAGACGACCCCCATCCATGAGACCGTCCCAGAAATTCCCTCGCAGACGACCCCTAGTCCCAGAAAGTCCCAGGCAGACGACCCCCAGACAGGAGACAGTCCCAGAAAGTCCCACGCAGACGACCCCCAGTCCCAGAAAGTCCCACGAAGACGACCCCCCACCCAGGAGACAGACCCAGAGAGTCCCACGCAGACGACACCCCACCCAGGAGACAATCCCAGAAAGACCCACCAGACGGACCCCTGTCTCAGAAAGTCCCACGCAGACGACTCCCCACCCAGGAGACAGTCCCAGAAAGACCCACGCAGACAACCCCCCACCCAGGAGACAGTCCCAGAAAGACCCACGCAGACGACCCCCAGTCCCAGAAAGTCCCACGCAGACGAGTCACAGTCCCAGAAAGTCCCACGTAGACGACCCCCCACCCAGGAGACAGTCCCAGAAAGTTCCACGTAGACGACTCCCAGTCCCACAAAGTCCCACGCAGACGATCCCAATCCAAGAAAGTCCCACGCAGACGACCCCCCACGCAGGAGACAGTCCCAGAAAGTCCAACGCAGACGCCCCCCATTCCCAGAAAGTACCATGCAGACGACCCCCCACCCAGGAGACAGTCCCAGAAAGTCCCACGTAGACGACCCCCCACCCAGGAGACAGTCCCAGAAAGTTCCACGGAGACGACTCCCAGTCCCACAAAGTCCCACGCAGACGATCCCAATCCAAGAAAGTCCCACGCAGACGAACCCCCACGCAGGAGACAGTCCCAGAAAGTCCAACGCAGACGCCCCCCATTCCCAGAAAGTACCATGCAGACGACCCCCCACCCAGGAGACAATCCCAGAACGTCCCACGTAGACGACCCCCACCCAGGAGACAGTCCCAGAAAGTCCCACGCAGACGAACCCCCACCCCATCAGCAATCTCAGGCTGCTGCAAGCCGAATTCTCCTGACTCTTTTGTGCAAATTGCCTTACAAGCAATCCCAGGCGTCTACGAGCCGACTTCTCTTGTTTCTTTTGTGAAAATTGCCTTAAAAGCAATCTCAGGCTGCTACAAAACGACATCTTTTGTCTCTTTTTTAAAAACTGCCTTACAATCAATATCAGCCAGCTACAAGCCGAATACGCCTGGCTATTTTGTGAAACTGCCTTTCAAGCAATCTCAGGCCTCTACAAATCGACATATGCAGGCTCTTTTGTTACAACTGCCTTACAAGCAATCTCAGGCTTCAGTAATATGAATTATCCTGGCTTTGGTGCGAATTGCCTTATAAGCAATCCCAGGCGGCTACGAGCCGATTTCTCGTGGCCCTTTTATGGCAACTGCCTTACAAGAAATCTCAGGCTGACACAAGCCGAATTCTCATTGCGCTTTTGTGACAACTGCCTTACAAGAAATGTCAGGCTGCTACGAGCCGACTTCTCTTGGCTCTTTTGTGAAACTGCCTTACAAGTAATCTCAGGCTGCTACAAGCCGAATTCGCCTTGCGCTTTTGTGACAACTGCCTTACAAGCAATGTCAGGTTGCTACCAGCCGACTTCTCTTGGCTCTTTTGTGAAAGCTGCCTTACAAGTAATATCAGGCCGCTACAAATCGACATCTCCTGTCTCTTTTGTGAAAACTGCCTTACAAGCAATCTCAGGCTGCTACAAGCCGAATTCTTCTGGTTCTATTGTGACGACTGCCTAACAAGCAATCTCAGGCTGCAGCAATCCCAAGTCTCCTGGCTTTTTGTGCCAATTGCCTTACAACCAATCCCAGGCAGCTACGAGCCGATTTCTCCTGGCTCATTTGTGGCAACTGCCTTACAAGCAATCTCATGCTCCAGCAAGCCGAATTCTCCTGGCTCTTTTGTGCAAATTGCCTTACAAGCAATCCCAGGCGTCTACGAGGCAACTTCTCTTGTCCGTTTTTTTAAAACTGCCTTAAAAGCAATCTTTGATTGCTACAAAACGACATCTTTTGTCTCTTTTTTAAAAACTGCCTTACAATCAATCTCAGCCTGCTACAAGCCGAATACGCCTGGCTCTTTTGTGGTAGCTGCCTTACAGGCAATCTCAGGGTGCCGCTAGTCCAATTCTCCTGACTTTTGTGCCAATTGAATTACAAGCAATCCCAGTCTGCTATGAGCCGATTTCTCCTGGCTCTTTTGTGGCAACTGCCTTACAAGAAATCTCAGGCTGCTACAAGCCAAATTCTCCTGGCGCTTTTGTGACAACTGCCTTACAAGCAATGTCAGGCTGCTACGAGCCGACTTCTCTTGGCTCTTTTGTGAAAACTGCCTTACAAGCAATGTCAGGCTGCTACGAGCCGACTTCTCCTGGGTCTTTTGTGGCAACTGCCTTACAAGAAATCTCAGGCTGCTACAAGCCGAATTCTTCTGGTTCTATTGTGACGACTGCCTAACAAGCAATCTCAGGCTGCAGCAATCCCAAGTCTCCTGGCTTTTTGTGCCAATTGCCTTACAACCAATCCCAGGCAGCTACGAGCCGATTTCTCCTGGCTCATTTGTGGCAACTGCCTTACAAGCAATCTCATGCTCCAGCAAGCCGAATTCTCCTGGCTCTTTTGTGCAAATTGCCTTACAAGCAATCCCAGGCGTCTACGAGGCAACTTCTCTTGTCCGTTTTTTAAAAACTGCCTTAAAAGCAATCTTTGATTGCTACAAAACGACATCTTTTGTCTCTTTTTTAAAAACTGCCTTACAATCAATCTCAGCCTGCTACAAGCCGAATACGCCTGGCTCTTTTGTGAAACTGCCTTACAAGCAATCTCAGGGTGCCGCTAGTCCAATTCTCCTGACTTTTTGTGTCAATTGAATTACAAGCAATCCCAGTCTGCTATGAGCCGATTTCTCCTGGGTCTTTTGTGGCAACTGCCTTACAAGAAATCTCAGGCTGCTACAAGCCGAATTCTCCTGGCGCTTTTGTGACAACTGCCTTACAAGCAATGTCAGGCTGCTACGAGCCGACTTCTCATGGCTCTTTTGTGAAAACTGCCTTACAAGCAATGTCAGGCTGCTACGAGCCGACTTACCTTGCTCTTTTGTGAAAACTGCCAGGACAGTTCTCCTGAAGTTTTGTGCCAATTACTTGTAAGGCAGTTTTCACAAAAGAGTCAGGAGAAGTCGGCTCGTAGCACCCTGACATTGTTTGTAAGGCAGTTGTCACAAAAGCTCCAGGAGAATTCGGCTTGTAGCAGCTTGATATTACTTGTCAGGCAGTTTTCACAAAAGAGCCAAGAGAAGTCGGCTCGTAGCACACTGACATTGCTTGTAAGGCAGTTGTCACAAAAGCCCCAGGAGAATTCGGCTTGTAGCAGCCTGAGATTGCCTGTAAGGCAGTTACCACAAAAGAGCCAGGAGAAATCGGCATGTAGCCGCCTGGGATTGCTTTTAAGGCAATTCGCACAAAAAGCCAGGAGAATTCAAATTGCTGCAGCCTGAGAATGCTTGTAAGGCAGATGCCACAAATGAGCCAGGAGAAATCGGTTCATAGCAGCCTGGGATTGCTTGTAAGGCAATTGGCACAAAAAGTCAGGAGAAGTGGACTAGCGGCAGCCTGAGACTGCTTGTAGGGCAGCTGTCACAAAAGAGCCAGGATATGTCGATTTGTAGCGGCCGACAAATCAAATAATTGCACACAATTTGATACCCATTTTGAAAATATTTCTTTTACTGGAAAAAAGTTATAAACAGGTGAAATATGACTGGTTACCCAGTTTAATCCGCATGACAATTTCCGCAAAGGGGCTAACACAAGTCCCCATACCGTTGAATTTCGCCTCGACTCTATTCAAGCTGTTGAAAAAACTTTTGTAATTATGGATAAGGCAAGAAATTCCCGACAATAGGACACGAATATTTTGTGGATTCTATAAAAAGGAAAAATTAGAAATGCAGTCTTATTGTGCACACTGGAATTCGGACGCTGTAAATTGTCAGACGTCATACCGCGCACATGGTGAAAGCTGTACTTTTTACTATCTGAGCAAATGAAAAATCCCTGTAAACATAAACAAATCAAACAATTGCAAAAAATTTGATATCCATTTTGAAAATATTTCTTTTACTCGAAAAAAGTTATAAACAAGTGAATTATGACTGATTACCCAGTTTAGGTCCGCATGACAATTTCCGCAAATGAGCTAACGCAAGTCCCCATACCGTTGAATTTCGCATCGACTCTAGTCATGGTGTCGAAAAAACTTTTGTAATTATGGATAAGGCAAGAAATTCCCGACAATTGGACACCAATATTTTGTGGATTCTATAAAAAGGAAAAATTACAAATGCAGATTTATAGTGCACACTGGAATTCGGACGCTGTAAATTGTCAGACGACATACCGCGCACATGGTGAAAGCTGTACTTTTTACTATCTGAGCAAATGAAAAATCCATGTAAACATAGACAAATCAAATAATTGCACACAATTTGATACCCATTTTGAAAATATTTCTTTGACTGGAAAAACTTATAAACAAGTGAAATATGACTGAGTTCCCAGTTTAGGGCCGCATGACAATTTCTGCAAATGAGCTAAAACAAGTCCCCATACCGTTGAATTTCGCCTCGACTTCATTCAAGGTGTCGAAAAACTTTTGTAATTAGGGATAAGGTAAGAAATTCCCAACATTTGGACACCAATATTTTGGGGATTCTATAAAAAGGAAAATTACAAATGCAATCGTATTGTGCTCACTGGAATTCGGACGCTGTAAATTGTCAGACGACATACCGCGCACATGGTGAAAGCTGTACTTTTTACATTCTGACCAAATGAAAAATCCCTGTACACATAGACAAATCAAATAATTGCAAACAATTTGATACCCATTTTGAAAATATTTCTTTTACTGGAAAAAAGTTATAAACAGGTGAAATATGACTGGTTACCCAGTTTAAGTCCGCATGACAATTTCCGCAAAGGGGCTAGCACAAGTCCCCATACCGTTTAATTTCGCGTCGACTCTAATCAAGGTCACGAAAAAACTTTTGTAATTATGAATAAGGCAAGATATTCCCGAAAATTGGACAGCAATATTTTGTGGATTCTATAAAAAGGCAAAATTAGAATTGCAGTCTTATTGTGCACACTGGATTTCGGACGCTGTAAATTGTCAGACGACATACCGCGCACCTGGTGAAAGCTGTACTTTTTACTATCTGACCAAATGAAATTCCAGACAATTGGACACCAACAGATCAGAAGCCATGCTGCCTGACGTAGTCTAAAATCTTACATTGGACGCTCAAATATGGACCAGAAACCAACTTATCAGAGGCCATGCTGCTGGACGTAGTTTATCTTTTAACATTAGACGCTCAAATATGCACCAGAAACCTAGAGATCAGAATCATGGCTGCTGGACGTAGTGTATCATCTTACACAATACGCTCAAATATGGACCGGAAGCCAACAGTTCGGAGGCCATGCTGTTGGACGTTGGCTAAAATCTTACATAAGACTCTCAAATATGGACGGAAACCAACAGATCAGAAGCTATGATGCATCACGTAGTTTATCTTTTTACATTAGACGCTCAAATATGCAGAAACCAAGAGATCAGAAGCAGGGCTGCTGGACGTAGTGTATCATCTTACACAAGACGCTCAAATATTGACCGGAAGCCAAGAGGTCAGAGTCCATTATGCTGCACGTAGTCTAAAATCTTACATTAGACGCTAAAATATGGACCGGAAACCAACCGATCAGAGGCCATGCTGCTGGTCGTAGTTTATCTTTTTACATTAGACGCTCAAATATGAACCAGGAAACAACAGATCAGAATCATGGCTGCTGGACGTAGTGTATCATCTTACACAAGACGATCAAATATGGACCGGAAACCAAGAGTTCAGAGGCCATGTTGCTGGACGTAGTGTAATATCTTACATTAGACGCTCAAATATAGACCGGAAACCAACAGATCAGAGGCCATGCAGCAGGACGTAGTTTATCTTTTTACATTAGACGGTCAAATATGCACCAGAAACCAAGAGATCAGAAACAGTGCTGCTGGACGTAGTGTATCATCTTACACAAGACCCTCAAATATGGGCCGGAAGCCAACAGGTCTGAGGCCATGTGGCTTGACGTAGTTTATCTTTTTAAATTAGACGCTCAAATATGCACCAGAAAGCAAGAGATCAGAAACAGGGCTGCTGGACGTAGTGTATCATCTTACACAAGACGCTCAAATATGGACCTGAAGCCAACAGGTCAGAGGCCATGCTGCTGGACGTAGTCTAAAATCTTACATGACACGCTCAAATATGGACCGGAAACCAACAGATCAGAGGCCATGGTGCTGGACGTAGTTTATCTTTTTACATTAGACGCTCAAATATGCAGCAGAAACCAACAGATCAGAATCATGGCTGCTGGGCGTAGTGTATCATCTTACACAAGACGCACAAATATGGACCGGAAGCTAACTGGTCAGAGGCCATGGTGCTGGACGTAGACTAAAATCTCACATTAGACGCCCAAATATGGACCGGAAACCAACAGAACAGAGGCCATGCTGCTGGGCGTAATTTATCTTTTTACATTAGACGCTCAAATATGCACCAGAAACCAAGATATCAGAAACATGGCCGCTGGACGTAGTGTATCATCTTACACAAGACGCTCAAATCTGGACCGGAAGCCAACAGGTCACAGGCCATGCTGCTGGACGTAGTCTAAAATCTTACATTAGACGCACAAATATTGACGGGAAACCAACAGATCAGATGCCATGCAGCTGGACGTAGTTTATCTATTTACATTAGACGCTGAAATATGTACAGAAACGAACAGATCAGAATCATGTCTGCTGGACGTAGTGTATCATTTTACACAATATGCTCAAATATGGACGGGAAGCCAACAGGTCAGAGGCCATACTGCTGCATGTATTCTAAAATCTTACATTCGATTCTCAAATATGGACCAGAAACCAACAGATCAGAGGCCATGCTGCTGGTCGTAGTTTATCTTTTTACATTAGACGCTCAAATATGCACCAGAATCCAACAGATCAGAATCATGGCTGCTGGACGTAGTCTATCATGTTACACAAGACGCTCAAATATGGAACGGAAGCCAACAGTTCGGAGGCCATGCTGCAGGACGTAGTCTAAAATCTTACATTACACGCTTAAATATGCACAGGTAACCAACAGATCAGAGTCCATGCTGCTGGCCGTAGTTTATCTTTTTACATTAGACGCTCAAATATGCACCAGAAAACAACAGATCAGAATCATGGCTGCTGGATGTACAGTATAATCTTACACAAGACGCTCGAATATGGACCGGAAGCCAACAGGTCAGAGGCCATGCGTCTGGACGTAGTTTATCTTTTTACATTAGACGCTCAAATATGCACAAGAAACCAAGAGTTCAGAAACAGGGCTGCTGGACGTAGTGTATCATCTCACACATGACGCTCAAATATGGACCGGAAGCCAACAGGTCAGAGGCCATGCTGCTGGATGTATTCTAAAATCTTACATTAGACTCTCATATATGGACCGGAAACCAACAGATCAGAGGCCCTGCTGCTGGTCGTAGTTTATCTTTTTACATTAGACGCTCAAATATGCACTAGAAACCAATAGATCAGAATCATGGCTGCTGGACGTAGTGTATCATCTTACACAAGACGCTCAAATATGGGCCGGAAGACACCAGGTCAGAGGCCATGTGGCTCGACGTAGTTTAACTTTTTACATTAGACGCTCAAATATGCACCAGAAAGCAAGAGATCAGAAACAGGGCTGCTGGACATAGTGTATAATCTTACACAAGACGCTCAAATATGGACCGGAAGCCGACAGGTCAGAGGACATGCTGCTGGACGTAGTCTAAAATCTTACATTACACGCTCAAATATGGACCGGAAACCAACAGATCAGATGCCATGCTGCTGGGCGTAGTGTATCATTTTACACAAAACGCTCAAATATGGACCGGAAGCCAACAGGTCAGAGGCCATGCTGCTGCATGTATTCTAAAATCTTATATTCGATGCTCAAATATGGACCAGAAACCAACAGATCAGAGGCCTTGCTGCTGGTCGTAGTTTATCTTTTTACATTAGACGCTCAAATATGCACCAGAAACCAAGATATCAGAAACATGGCTGCTGGAAGTAGTGTATCATTTTACACAAAACCCTCAAATATGGACCGGAAGCCAACAGGTCAGAGGCCATGCTGCTGGACGTAGTCTGAAATCTTACATTAGACGCTCAAATATGGACCGGAAACCAACAGATCTGAGGCCATGCTGCCGGTCGTAGTTTATCTTTTTACATTAGACGCTCAAATATGCACCAGAAACCAACAGATCAGAATCATGGCTGCTGGATGTAGTGTATCATCTTATACAAGACGCTCAAATATGGACCGGAAGCCAACAGGTCAGATGCCATGCTGCTGGACGTAGTTTATCTTTTTACATTAGACGCTCAAATATGCACCAGAAACCAAGAGATCAGAAACAGGGCTGCTGGACGTAGTGTATCATCTTACACAAGACGCTCAAATATGGACCGGAAAGCAACAGGTCAGAAGCCATGCTGCTGGACGTAGTCTAAAATCGTACATTAGACGCTCAAATATGGACCGGAAACGAACAGATCAGAGGCAATGCTGCTGGACTTCGTCTAAAATCTTACATTAGACGCTCAAATATGGACGGGAATACAACAGATCAGAGGCCATGCTGCTGGTCGTAGTTTATCTTTTTACATTAGAAGCTCCAATATGTACCAGAAACCAACAGATCAGATTGATGGCTGCTGGACGTAGTGTATCATCTTACACAAGACGCTCAAATATGGACCGGAAGCCAACTGATCAGAAGCAAATGCTGCTGCATGTAGTCTAAAATCTTACATTAGACGCTCAAATATGGACCCGAGACCAACAGACAGAGGCCATGCTGCTGGACGTAGTTTATCTTTTTACATTAGACGCTCAAATATACACCAGACACCAACAGATCAGAAACAGGGCTGCTGGACGTAGGGTATCATCTTAAACAAGACGCTCAAATAAGGACCGGAAGCCAACAGGTGAGAGGCCATGCTGCTGGAGGCAGTCTAAAATCTTACATTAGACGCACAAATATGGACGGGAAACAAACAGATCAGATGCCATGTTGCAGGACGTAGTTTATCTTTTTACATTAGACGCTCAAATATGTACCAGAAACCAAGAGATCAGAATCATGGCTGCTGGAAGTAGTTTATCACCATACACAAGACGCTCAAATATGGACCGGAAGCCAACAGGTCAGAGGCCATGCTGCTGGACGTATTCTAAAATCTTACATTAGACGCTCAAATATGGACCGGAAACCAACAGATCAGAGGCCATGCTGCTGGTCGTAGTTTATCTTTTTACATTAGACGCTCAAATATGCACCAGAAACCAACAGATCAGAATCATGGCTGCTGGACCTAGTGTAATATCTTACACAAGACGCTCAAATATTCACCGGAAGCATACAGGTCAGAGGCCATGCTGCTGGACGTAGTCTAAAATCTTACATTAGACGCTCAAATATGGAACGGAAACCAACAGATCTGAGGCCATGCTGCTGGTCGTAGTTTATCTTTTTACATTAGACGCTCAAATATGCACCAGAAACAAAGAGATCCGAAACAGGGCTGCTGGACGTAGTGTATCATCTTACACAAGACGCTCAAATATGGACCGGAAGCCAAAAGGTCAGAAGACATGCTGCTGGGCGTAGTCTAAAATCTTACATTAGACGCTCAAATATGGACGGGAATCCAACAGGTCAGAGGCTATGCTGCTGGTCGTAGTTTATCTATTTACATTAGACGCTCAAATAAGCACCAGAAACCAAGAGATCAGAATCATGGCTGCTGGACGTAGTGTATCATCTTACACAAGACGCTCAAATATGGACCGGAAGCCAACAGATCAGAGGCAATGCTGCTGCATGTAGTTTAAAATCTTACAATAGATGCTCAAATATGGACCGGAAACCAACAGATCAGAGGCCATGCTGCTGGGCGTAGTTTATCTTTTTAAATTAGACGCTCAAATATGCACCAGTAACCGAGAGATCAGAAACAGGGCTGCTGGACGTAGTGTATCATCTTACACAAGACGCTCAAATATGGACAGGAAGCCAACAGGTCAGAGGGCATGCTGCTGGACGTAGTCTAAAATCTTACATTAGACGCTCAAATATGGTCCGGAAACAAACAGATCTGAGGCCATGCTGCTGGTCGTAGTTTATCTTTTTATATTAGACGCTCAAATATGCACCAGAAACCAAGAGATCAGAAACAGGGCTGCTGGACGTAGTATATCATCTTACACAAGAAGGCTCAAATATGGATCGGAAGCCAACAGGTCAGAGGCCATGCTGCTGGACGTAGTCTAAAACCTTACATTAGACGCTAAAATATGGTCGGGAAACCAACAGGTCAGAGGCCATGCTGCTGGTCGTAGTTTATCTTTTTACATTAGAAGCTCAAATATGTACCAGAAACCAACAGATCAGAATCATGGCTGCTGGACGTAGTCCATCACCTTACACAAGACGCTCAAATATGGACAGGAAGCCAACAGGTCAGAGACTATGCTGCTGGCCGGAGTCTAAAATCTTACATTAGAAGCTCAAATATGGACCGGAAACCAACAGATCAGAGGCTGTGCTGCTGGTCGTAGTTTATCTTTTTAAATTAGACACTCAAAATATGCACCAGAAACCAAGACATCAGAATCATGGCTGCTGGACGTAGTGTATCATATTACACAAGACGCAGAAATATGGACCGGAAGCCAACAGGTCAGAGGCAATGCTGCTGGACGTAGTCTAAAATCTTACATTAGAC